>JAQIUQ010000241.1:327500-460077 GCA_030378365.1 Hybognathus amarus
ATACAGCATAGTTCAAAATTGACTTTCAGTCTTTATTTACATGTTTCTCATGTTTTCTCAATAGAATTCATAAAAGTATAGAATATAACAGCATATTTCTAATAGGGGCACAATGTAACGCATGTGACAACATGCCCCAACTGTACAACTGGGGTTTAAACCCTGCTAGTGTCTTCTGCTAGTTAGCGAAGCGTTAAAGAACTATATCAACTGTTAAACAACATAGAGATTAAAAAATATCAGATCTGTCTAATTTTAATTAAACACAAAAAAATAGAGACGAAAAATTAACTTAGGTAAGATAGGCCTATACTTGTGCTTTGGTTAAATAAATGTTCAGTGATATCATATAAAGATCTCTGAATTTTGGCGCATTTTTCTCTGTATAGTGTTGAAATGGCAACTACTGTAGTAAATATATCAAGTTTTGTCATGCTATAGCGTGTGGAAGTATAAAACAAGTGTGTTACAACTAGCCCCGCGTTACGTTGTGCCCGCGCTCCCCTACAGGTTAGGTTAGGTTAGGTTAGGAAGGTTACTTTGGAAATGTAATTGCTCATTGTATAAGTTACCCATTAAAAATGTGGTTTAGATTAATTCATCGGGATTACTTTATTCAATGTAAAGCAATTTCCTTTTAATTCTGGGAAATGGTGTTACAATTACAATAAATCAAACTTATTATTTGTTCTAGAGCTTCATTGCTGGGGAAAACATTGCTAGTAGTTCAAACTAATATAATTTATATAATATGCAATGCAATCATATCTGACATATACTGTAAAGCTACATTGTTAAACACTTCACTTAAAATATCTATATGAATTTCTTAGAATTTTTATTGAATTGTAACTCTGCTTCCTTTAATTCAAATTCGAATTGTAATTCTAGATCCTGTTTTTGACATCAATTCAATTCAATTCAAATTATAGAATTGAATAGGAATTTAGTAGTCATTCTCAATTCAATTCTGAAATGTGCACAAGCCTGATCGACAGCGGCTGTATGGAAAAAAACAGCGTGGATAATAATTCTTTTATTGTCCAAATTCATTTTTCTATAAAATGTAAAGAATTTTCGGTAGTAGTCTAATTAAAGCTATTCCCTCTGGGATTATTAATTTAATGTGCTAAAAATATATAAAGCTAAAAAAAAGACTAAGATCTCTTTATAAATGGTAAATATATTTTGATAACAAATGTACTAACAAATTCCATTTTAGAAAAAAAATAAATATCTTAATTCCAAGATATGTTAATTGGAGGAAAGAATGGATGGCTCTGGGCTGCCCCTATGCAAATTTTGTATTTCTTACAAAGTAAGAGATCTGAAGAAATCTGTTTTTGCCGTCTTGTGAATGTTTATTTTTATTGTGTTTATTATTTTTCTTTTTATTTAATCATCTTTAGAGTTTGTTACTCGTTCCTGTTTTTCTGTAAGGTTATTTACAAGTATTTACAAGATTTTATATGCTTTTTGTTCTATTTTGATTAATTCGTCTATTTTCACGAAACATGTGAGACTCCTCACTGCCGATGGATGTCGCTATTGTACCAAATAACAACGAGCTCTATCAGTACATTCAGATAAGGTTTGCACAATCCCATTCGAATGGAAAATAAATGCTGTTTCAGTACATTAAGTCACCTATTTTTATTTTCACGTCAAACGTTTTAAAAAATATTGCAGTAGGTACGTGTTTCTTCTTTTGAAATGGAAAATTGATGTTTTGCCCTCCATGTCTCCACATCAGTCAGTGACCAAAAACTATGAATTGTCAAGTCACCTTTATTTATATAACGCTTTATACAATACATATTGCATAAATTCTGCTGTAAAACAACTCTAAAGAAAAGTGTCATTGTTCAAGTTAGTTCAATGCAATCAGTCAGCAACAAAACAGTTAAACAGTTGTGTCCGAACTGTGACCCATTCTGAATGACATAGGAGCAAAAATGTATTATGAATTAAACCTTGTTTTCTAGTTTTAAAACCCATTTTGTCCCAGTACTCAGTAACTGGAATATCACTCAAACACTCGATATGAATAAGTTCTCTTTAATAAACACTTTGGAAGAAAAGCTGGCATTTTACATTAGTGCAACACAAACTCATGTTTATGTGGGACAAATAATACAATTCATCTCACAAATATCCACATATAAACAATAAATTGTCACCATGAAAATACAATTAAAAATGAATTATTAAAATAGATAATTCAAAAAATTCTACTCCCATCAACAGTCTTCAGAATGATAAATACAACTAGTGAATAACAAATAAAACAAAAAGACAATTACAATGCATTTTGCCACATGCTTATAAAACCTGAATATAAAATTCTCTGATTGTAGAAGACCATTTTTAAGGAATGATTAAAATCCAATATCTACTTTACAAACTCTCTAATGCCATTTCAAAAACACACACTTGAGTCTCAATGTAACAATACACTAATTCTAAATATCCACATTAAAAAGAAACACCTTGATCATTAAGTCCTAGAGATAAAAAGACCTGGTTCAGTGACTAAACTTGACTAATATGGCTTCAGTTTAAGGTCAGAAACCTGAAACCGAGTACTTTTGACAAGGGAATGATTCATGTGACCCGTCCTACACTGCAGCCAGCCTACAGTAGATAGGAGTGGCAGAGCATGATGTCTTAAATACACTGGTGTCATGCTTTGGCAGTGGTGCTGTTATAGACCATCTGTTGGTGTCTTCACCCAAAGCCACTGGAGGACTGTTGGGTGGCCACGCGCTGATGCTGATGGTTTTTTCTCCTGTTCTTGAGGAAGAAGTAACCCAGCACAGCCAGAACGGCCAAGGTTCCCACGACCAACACCACAGCCAGTGCAACAGAAGCTGAGGGAGGAGAAAACAACAACCCAGAACATGCCCTGCATGAACTCATACTGTACACACTTCACACTAGAATACACCAGTCACTAGGATAAATATGTGTATATATATACACAGTATATAGTTGTGGGCTGTCAAATGATTAATCGACAATTGAGTCGCATCCAAAATATAGAGTTTGTGTTTACATAATATATGTGGGTGCACTGTGTATAATTATTGTATAAAAAAATAAAATAAAAAAATAATAAATATGTATATATATATATATATATATATATATATATATATATATATATATATATATATATATATATATATATATATATATATATATATATATATATAAATACACACACACACACACACACATGTTTGTATATATTTAAGAAATATTGTCATGTATATACTGTTTATAGATTTATATATAATTTATATTATATATATATGAAGAGTTCAGATGCAAAAGCCTCTAAGTGCCATTTGAAATTTTCTTCTAAAATGATCATTTTTATCAAGCTTGTATATTTAAGTTCAGTAATTTCACTTAAATGGCAATGAAGATTACCTATTAATTGTCATATAAGTGAAATTACTGAACTTAAATGTACAAGCTTGATAAAAATGGTCATTTTAGAAGTAAATTTCAAATGGCATTTAAGGCTTTTGCATCTGAACTCTTCTAAATATTGTATATATAAATAATATATTTTTCTTAAATATACATGCATGTTTGTGTATTTATGTATATGTATATATATATATATATATATATATATATATATATATATATATATATTATACACAGTGCACCCACATATATTATGAAAACACAAACTTTTATTTTGAATGCGATTAATCGCTTGACAGCCCTGCATTATAATTTTTTGCAGATTCTTTGTCACATCTAAAATTGGTTATTTTAATGCATTATAATTTCTATGTATTATAGTTGTGGCTACAATTATTCATGAGATCATACAATGCATTATAAATACTTTAATGCATTATTTATTAAGGCTAAGTAAAGTGTTACCCAAAATTATGACAAAAGATATAGGAAAATATCTTGATTTGGTTAAGTATAAACCAAAAAAAAAAAAAAAGTATTCATGCTTAATACATGACAAAAGCAATCAGGCACAAGAGTATTATTTTAAGGTATATAGGAAAATATAAAGGAAGATGTATGTAAACAAGATGATTAGATGTTACCTGACTGGCTTTCCCCTAGGCCATCATCAACCCTTCCAAACAATCCTATGGCAAACACGTCTTTTTCTAAAAGATAGACATCAGAAATATACATTAAATCCATTCTCCAGCCATCATCACTGATATCAGACTTGAGCACTCTTCATACCTGTGACCCCTGAGCAGCTGCTCATGCATTTGTCTGTTGATTCAAAGTTGTTGTCATTGCCATCACAGCCACCAAAGACGAAGCGATGACACCTTTTGTTGAGAGGGTCATAGTACCAGCGAGTAATGCTGGCTCGACATGGGCCCGTGTCAAAAGGATCTGTGCCAGTGGGCTGTTCCGTAACCATAGGAGAACAGGATTAGCAGAGAATTAAAGATTATGAAGAAATAAGCAATCCGTTTCACATGCACAAACTGTTGGCGGGATAACAAAAATACAAAACATTAACTGTTGATAAATTAAAACAGAGATCGATAATAATGAGCAATAAAAAAAAAGATGAAAGGCATTCTCCACCCAAAACTCCACTATGCAACAGATGAGATGTGATGTGAGAGAATATTCTTGACATCAGACTTTTGCTCAATACATGTAAACTAAAGGAAATACTTCATAAAATAGACAAATGTGGAGAGGAAAATTTGGTCCGTTCAATCAAATTGCTTCAAAAGCATTGTTGTATGGACTATCTTGTTTTATCTTTCTGTGTTTTTGCCTTTATTGCAGCTTGACAGCTTTTATTATATAGACAAGAGAAGCCAGGCGATTCCACTATTCCTCCGTATTCCATAAAGGAAGGGAAAAAAAATAAGTCTCCAAATGACATGAGAGGGAGTTAATACTGTGGCTTAAATGTTGGAGTGAATTATTCATTAAAGGTGCAATAGGTGTTCTTGGAAATGCTAACTTTAGCCTGTTAGCATTGAAATATACAATCCTGCCTTTACAGCAAATCGCCGTCCAAAGCCTGGCCTCCTCCAGAACACATGCAGACCAGAAAAGAGAGATGACCAGAGGAAAAGTTATTGGATTACATGTATAAACACACCGATGAGAAAACTTCAGTTCAGTGAGTAACACAGTCCTACAACAAAGTTTGCCTACCAATTCTCGCTCTGTCCGCACTGTGTACGTTGAAGGGAAGTTTTTTCCTTCCACACAACAGACCAGAGGCCTCATGTATTAACACTGTGTACGTACAAAAACACTGCGTATGCCAGTTTTCACGTTCACGGTCAGGTGTACTAACAGTGAAATTAACGGAAGAATGTGCGTTAACTTCATGTATCAGCATTCGTACATTTGCCTTGATTTTTGTCGATTGGCGACTCCTAGAGGCAATAAAGTGAAGTGGCAAACATTACACTAAGAATTAGTTCTATCGCACCACCAGCTGTCAGATATTGCTTAATAATATGTCAAATAATGTATAAATTACAAATTATGCTACACGAGTCTTATTAAAATATTCTATGCCATTAAGTAAGAACATAAGCAAGTGCAAACCCATCTAGCAATGGCAATGTTGGCTTAACTAGGATTAAAAAATGAACGTCATTAATTCGGTCAGTAAAGAGTAAAAAAAGAAAGTAGTATTTTTATTCAGCAAGGACACATTGAATTTGTTTAAAAGTGCCGGTAAATGCATTTATAATGTTACAAAAGATTACAAGATTTCTACATGTGTTTGATTTAAGATACTATATCACGGTTTCCATGAAAATATGAAGCAGAAGCACAGCTGTTTTGCAGCTGATGATAATAATCATAAATGTTTCTTGATCATCAAATCATCATATGAGAGTGATTTCTGGAGGATCATGTGACACTGAAGACGATTAATGATGCTGAAAATTCAGATTTGATCACAGGAATAAATTCACACATTCACATAGAAGACATTTTCAGTGAAATTTCGTTTCTTGCAGGTTTCTTTAGCCATTTTCTTAGAGGTTTCTTTTGCCAAATTGGACTATTACCATATTTAAATTAATTTAATTGAGGGAGAGACTGGGTGGGACGTTGTGCTAAACTTTTTATGTGTACGCACAGTTACAGCTTTCAGTCGTACGCTATGTTTTAGTATGAAATCAACGCAAGTCTTTGTACATAAGGCCCAGGAGACATTTAAGGTTCTTTTAAATCAAACCATCCTTGAGATGACTACAGCGACGCAACTGATGAAGTAACACAAAGACTACAGGCAACTGACAAAGAGCATGTATTGTATGTAATAAAATAACGGTTTAATGCAGTTCAAGGTCTCAATAGTCTACTATATTCTTTCATTGGAAAAGAATCCCAAACAAGAACACCACAACAAACAAAGCAGCACTTGCTTACAATTTTGCATATCAATCATGCAAATCACTTTCTTCATCCCACGTGGCTCATTTTATGAAAATATTGGAATGCTCAGGTAACATTACATATAATTATAACAGCCAATCAGAGTTCTCGCTCTAACTGACACCGATTAAACACGCTCAACTGGGCAAAGCTAACCAGACAGACGCTCAGATGGCCCAACAGTGGCATGGTGTGTCACGGCAATACAATTATAATTTCTCAGCACTACATAAAACTCACCTTCTCATTCACCCAATCTCAAGAAGTCGACCCAGGCTTTTAGTCACTAAAAAGTAAAAGGAGTAAATTTAGAAATGGAGTACGTGTCATGAGGTGTGTGTGGTTGTGGTGCAAAGTCTCACATTGCTCACAGTTGTTCTCATCAGAACCGTCTCTGCAGTGCTGATGTCCAGTCACACTCAAACTCCTTGTTCACACAGCAGCCGTCGGAGCATTTAAACGGCTCTTCTCCACACGAAGTAGAACATTCTGTATCACACAAAGACAAAAACACAGACTGAGACGAGCAACACACTCTGGGAGAAGTTTTGGGCAGAGGGGAGTTTGAAAGCAAACATACCTTCCACAGTCACCTTTCTCAAAACTCCACCAGGGATTACTGCAGACAGACAATATTTGAGAAGACATTAAATCTCTCAGAAAGTAATGAATGGATGGGTCTTAAAGAAATACATATGATAATCTAATGATTTCTGTGAGGGCAAATCCTAATGCCACACCATACAAAGGCATTCAAGAAAACGGTGTCCTTACAACATTGTTGCACCAGTTAGTCTATTGCCCCTGAGCACAAAGCGAGATCCACACAGATGTTTTGTGTGGATGAACTTGCCAGGTCTGCAGAAGACACGTACCCAACCAGGCCCATTTACCCTGCCTCAGTGTCTGACCTTACTGAAGCACTGGTGTAGAAATGGAGGCTAATCTCAGCTTGGAAAGACCAAAAGATTGCAAACTGCTACAGTAGTAAAAAGAGGGAATAATGCCTTTTGCCATGCTTTTAAAATTAAAGGGATACTCCAACCAAAAGTCCATTAAATGCAAGTATACGGGACATTTGACACATCAAAAACATGTAAACCCCAGTTGATGAATCGATGCATTCTGAAATAAAACAACAGGTTTGTGTGTGTGTGTGTGTGTGTGTGTGTGTGTGTGTGTGTGAGACACAAATACTAATAAGCACTATGTAATATGCACATGCACTATGATGCTAAAGATGGTGTTTTATTTATATAGTAGTTTCCAATGGGATAGATTCCAAAACAAGTGAATCCACAACTGCACCAAAATAATAGAACAGTACCACTAAGAATATATTTAAAATATTCACAAATGTTCGCCAATACACAAATTCACAAGGTAAAGGCACCACAATTGCACTCACACATCGGCCTACCGTGAGACAGAGTCTAAAGCTTAAGCAGTGACTTGTTACCTCGCTGCCCTATTGGGCAATGACTTTTGCACACAGACTGATGTGAAGCTGATTTCGGACAGACTTCTGTGGCAGCATAAAGGTTTAACTATCTACAGCAAAATAGAGAGCTTTAGTGAAAATTAAGCAAATATTTATTTACTATGCAATGTTGCTGTTTGAGCATAAAAAAATATATATATATGAAAGGTTACAAAGCTCAAAATCCACTCCAAATGGACACATTTTATTTAACACAATCCCTTTTGATTTTTCTGGATCTTAGTGGTTAAACTTAAGTGACAAACTTAAGAGTGGTTAAAAATAATTTTAAACACTGTTCCTGAACATTGTAACTAGTGTTGTCAAAAGTACAGACTTCGGTACTGACATTTTTTTCTTTTAAATGACGCTTTAAGCAGAATCATAAACACCTCTGATTGCCTATTGTACTCAAGCGCTCATCAAATATGTCTGTGATTGGCTACACCGATCACTTATATAGATACAGACGGGAAGCGTTTGAAAGCAGTCGTCTATCTGGCGGACTGGTCCACTAATAGACGGCTGCTTGTGTTTTCAAAAGCTCCTGCTCCCATTTCTGAAATGCATTCTGGAAGATCCTCTTTTTCGTTAACATTGTCAGGGTCTGAATCGGGCTAGAAAAGTCAACTTTGCATTAAAAGTGTCATAATTTACCGAATGACACTTAATGACAAAAGTCATAAACATTCATAAAGACTCCATGTTCATGACAGGTGTTGTGTCATGTTTATGACAGTGTCAAGTCAGTCTTATGCACACCACTTCAAATAAAGTGTTACCGACATGGATAACTGGGGTCACACGGTTTCTTTTTGCATGGTTTTTGAGGCAACAGCTTTGAGGTATCCATCCACTTGGGTAGAGATGGATTGTTTTTCTAAAAATCTCTTCTATACATTTGGGACATAATGAAAGCGAGTAAATGATGGGAAAATGTTCATGTTGGAGTGGTGAATCTCCTTAACTGTGCAAGAAACAAGCTTCAGTGAGGTAAGGCTCAGAGGTTGCCGCTCTAATTCATCACAAAGGTGTTCTGGAAGGTAGTGATGTAGTACTCGAGACCGGTATCGAGACCGATTTCTGCTTCCCGGACTTGTTCCTTCAAAGACTCGGTCTTGACTTGGTCTTGAACCCTTCAAAGACTTGGCCTTGACTCGGCCATGGACCACAGTGGGAGGAGAAGGACTCGATAATTTTAGACTGACTCCTCAAGATTTTTTTCCCAGTGCATTTTTCTATATTCAATAACAAAAAAAAAAAAAAAAAAAAAAAACACAACACAACAACAATAAGAAAATGCAATGTTGACGGGCATTATTTGAAAATGACACCCATGGTGCAATGCAAAGATACTGCCGTCAGAGCCATCAGTGTCTTCAGTTGCCGCCTGGTGTGCAGCGGCAGCAAGATGAGCAACAAGTCTGCCATCCAGGGGTGTCACTAGGCACTTCAGCCCCCCTAAATTTAAGCCTAGCCCCCCTAAAATTTGTGATTAATATGCTACACAAATTCGTGTTCGCTTCAGTCTTGTTTTAATCAGATTCAGCGCGTTCTTCATCTTAAATCCGCTTTGGCGCTGAGCAGAGAGCACGTCAAAAGAGAGGAAATTGTGTGTGCGTGTTCATCTGAGCCCATTGGTCTGTCACTGCTCGTCAATGTCAGAATATTTGAGATGACCAATCAAAATCAAAGTAGGCGGGCTTTACAATTTTTGCAGCACGAACTCGACGCTTCAGTTCACAGGCAAGTGCGAGACAAGATGTAAGTTGCTAAACTTATAACGTTATATATTTGACAGTTTTTTGAGGTCATAAATGTTAAACGAATGACAAAAAATAATCAGGAAAACTAATATAGTTGTCTAATTTCGCCCTTTTTAACTGAAACTGGGCATGTAACGTCAGCCTAATGTAATCATTAATTTACTGTCATTGTGAGGGACAAGAAACATTACCAAAGCTGTTTTCATCATGTTAGGTCCAGGATTAATAATGAATGTGTACATATTGAAAATATAATACAAATTGTAGCCTTTAATAAATAAAAATAAAAGCTGAGCTTTAGGAGGCGAAGAAAAAGGGCATGATGAGGAGACTGACAAAAAGCTATTTCTTATCATTTTTGGTCTTCAAACGTTTTGAAATGCACATATCAGAGATAAAAATAAAAAAACAGACCTATTAACTGTCATTGTGAAGTAAATAACCAAGTGAAGATTCTTCCAATTTCTCATTAGGCGTTTCCATGGGGGATATAAAACAGCATACTGTTTGGTACAGTAGCACAAATAAATAAAAGGACAGTTTTCATTTTAAGGGATTGCTTTAAAGGGCGGGTTTACTGCTCTTTTTCTTTGCATGATTGTGTTTATAGGGTGCAATAACATGTATCCGTGGTTTTTCTTTTTTAAAAGTCTTATTTTTCATAAATTTCACCTTTATTGTCAGCCGCGCTCTCCCCTGTCCCCTGAACGACTGGTTGACTTCCTGAGTCTATGGAAACACTCCCTCAGAACCACGTAGCGGGCTCAGATTGGTTCGTTTGCGCCGGTGTGTTGTGATTGGCTAAACTGTCGCTCACGTTGTCCGGAAGATTAACGCCCATGACCTTTACGGCCGAAACGGTCGAGCATGCCAAATGTGGATAACATAGACTGTGGATACACGTAAATAATGATGTCGAGACTGCAGTATCAGTGAGGCAGAATCAGACCGAGAAAGCCGTGATGAATCCAGTCAAGCAGAACCTCAACACACACGGCTCTTAATAAAGGTTTCTGAATGATAATTTGCTTCATTTTTTAACTTTATACACGTTTGTTTTACACAATAGCATCTGACTGGCAACGATAGCAACTGACTGGCTAACTAACTAATGTTAAACACAAACAGCGTTTGCAGGTTTACGTTCTTGATCAAATCGAAAATAGTCATAAAGCATATATATATGAAAAATACATTTACAACATTAGTACTTATATAAAGTTCTGGTCCATAATGTTTGTACGCGTTTGCCGTAGACACAAAATAGCCTAACTAGTAGCAGCCATAAAGCCAGCGCTGGCATTTAAAAAAAAAAAAACACACACACACACACACACACACACACACACACACACAAACACTACATGGGATTTATACATGCAAATACATTTAAAATGATGAAGTCTTAGCCTACTTACAGACTGTGTCCAACAACTGCTGACTTTTAACTGCTGGTTTTAAAGTTGGATCTGCTTCATGATTTAGAAACAGTTTCTTATTTACGTTAATCCAGTGTTGAACTCGTGGAGATTCTGGAAGCTGTCTCGTAAATGCGCAGCACAGAGAGCTAGAATACGATCGTCACTTTCAGGAATATAATCAAACACAAATTGTATTCATTGTTGTCGAAGTATAGTGTCAGTGGGAAGCCCGAAACACAGAAGACCTGACAGCTGCGTGAACACAATTCACTCGACGCATGCCCTTTCCTGCATATTCCGGAGGGAGTGGTTAATGCCAATGTGTGGGTTAGTGACGTACCATAACCCAGCTGTAGTCCAAAACGAGTCGTTTTGTAGGCAATTATACTTCCTGATTTTTAAAAGACAATATCTCTGCTTACACTAAACTTTCAGTGCTGCAACTTTGCAGATACTGTTTATGCACCAACAGCACCATTACACACTATTTAAAATGAAAAAAGTGAAATCGCAGTCAACCTCCCCTTTAAACCTATAGTACAACCCTACCACAAAACAATGAGATTTGCATTACCTGTGATGTTTTTACAGGCATTTAAACACTCCTCTTCAGAGAGATAGTTGTTGTTATTGTCCTTGCACCCTCCAAAGACAAACTTCTCACACTTGCTGGATGCAGCGTCTGTAATGCCAACGAGGGAAAGCACCTCTGCAGGGTCCTGCCTTTTTCAGGGGTCAAACAGTTACCTAGTGGGAAATGGAAGAGAACAGAGTCATGACATAAGAACAGCAGAAAAAAAACCCTCGATTTTTAATTTTCCTGAATAGCTGTTGGTAACCACTGGCCCAGTTCAAAACCC
This sequence comes from Hybognathus amarus, assembly GCA_030378365.1. Lineage (NCBI taxonomy): Eukaryota > Metazoa > Chordata > Actinopteri > Cypriniformes > Leuciscidae > Hybognathus > Hybognathus amarus. The sequence continues at coordinate 339,448 of JAQIUQ010000241.1, forward strand.
TCCATGGACAGTTTCTTTTACGTTCATGTGCGGCATTTTATCTTGTGAACAGAAATGTACGTTTAAATTCATTGCCCACATTATGGACAGTGTTACATGCTCATTTACACCTTTCATTAACAAATCTCTTTTGGATAGTACTTTAAGCTGGATTTAGTTTATAGACTTTATACCTTCAGTTGTGCAACCTGAAACATTTTCCTCATTTTAAAAAGTTGTGAGACATATTTAAAAATGCTTTCTGTAATTCCTTGCATTTTGTTCTTTACAAACCCCTCAGTTAAGATTAGTTATTAATAATTGTTAACAATAAAACTGAAAGAAATGAGATTCCAAAAGTATATCAATGAAATATGATAAATAAAAACATAGATGATTAACTTGGGTGAGAAGACCACAAAAATCTTCAACAGCATTGAATGACATTAATATTTAATATTATTTACAGTGTACATCACATGGAATTTACAGCTTGATGGTTAATCTGCATTCAGCTTTTACATCATCTATAATAAATAGATATAGTGAAAAGACACACAAGAACTAAAGACATTTTATCTGATTGACATCCAACTTGCAACAGTGAACTACAACAGACATGAAGAAAAACAAATTCCAATCTGTTCCTCACACAAAGACCTACTGTGTGCGCATAATTAGGCAAAATTCATATGTCCCAATGGATGGGCGGCTCAAACACAAAAGGTGTGCCAGAGGTTCTGGAATCAAATACGCCCTCAAATAGTTCATATTTTTATCTCATTAAATCCAAAGATGGTCTTCAGAGATTGTATATCAAGAGCAGGGGTGTGCATTTTGTTTAAAGATTTCACCAGAATTGAGGAGCACGTTCGTGTATGCAATTTAAAACTGATGAACGTTCACATCTCATACTGTATCTTCAACCTGCTAAAATGAGATATGTTCCTTCCAAATGTACATTCTGAACTTAACCTGCTGCAGTCCAGTGCTCGTGTTATAAACAGTGTTCTTCTCTTACTGATCATATTTCATACACCTGTTGAGTTTACATTTTTAAATTAATTTGACTGATAAACATCCTTACAAAATATAACCATAGTTTATTATAGTACAAATGTGGTAACCATGTTTTTTTCTCATGGATACCATGTTACAAATAGTACAAATACCATGGCTAAACTATGGTTAGCAAAACCATGGTTGATTTCCATGGTTTAACTTGTAGTATTTTTGTTGTTGCAGTAAAACCTCCATGGGTCAAACCTGGTTAATTTTCATAAGCACAGTATTAAAACAGATAAATGAATGTGCAGAAACCACCTTAAAGAAATTGAATGATTTAATTAATCTTAAACAGTAATGTGTTGACAGCGCAAATCTTAAAAAAATGGTGGCATTCATTTGTGAATTACATACAGTGAAATGAAACGACATAATGATATGCTGAGAAACAATGAAGCCTATAGACCACAACACAGGCTGACGATCCAATGCAACAGCCCAACAAGACTGATGGGTGATTCCACACAGATGGCCTTCCATCCCCTCCCTTGTGGGCACAGGTGCTGCTATCTTTCAATGAACACTACAAATTCCTTTTAATAATTCAGTGGTCTTACAGCAGTTCTTTCTATTCTTTGTTAAACTAACATTCTGAATCTGCTTACAATAGGTACCGATGCATCCTGCTGTGCATCTTAATGAAGGAAAAGGAAGTTCAATAGCAGAAGTGGGTGCTTAAATCACCAATCAGTTTAACCTGCTGGACTGGATTTGGCATGGGGTAAAAACATAAATAGATTATTGACTACTAAGTTCTCTGGAAAAGAAAAGGGAAATAGGCCACAAGGTGTCCAAAGAGAAATTAAGGCTGAGAAAGCAACAACATTGGTCACTCAATTTCGTTTAAGATGGGACAAATTGGAATGCCACAGTGCGTCTACGTATGAGTAGCTTGTGTCGTCCTGAAAGTTACCATTTAAATTTGGTTGTATTCCACCACTAATAATAAATTCGTTCCCCATTCAGTTCACAAGCTGCTGAGGCAGGCAAAAGGTATGATGCTCTGGCCAGAGTGGGGTGTGAAAGTGTGTGTGAAAGATGGTGAGAGGATGTTGAGTGATGGTGTTTGGTGAGACACCAAGACAAATAAATCATTCCAATCAAACCAGCTGTATCTAAATGTATTAGTTGGGCCCATGGGGTGGAATGTGCCCAATAAAATAATGGCCATGGATGAATTTGTTATGAACAACGAATTGTAATGAATTTATTGAAACATTGGAAGACAAGCTTGCCCTACCCAGACAGCAAACTGACATTGAAAACAATGTACAAACGATGCCTCTCACTGACATCGAAAACAACGTTGATCTGGCATTGTTTCGCTCATTCGAATTAACGTTACCACACGTCAGACGCAGCATTCTTCAAAGCTAAATGAAATTCGAAAATCGGTTTGCTTTCAGAACGTTGAAACAATGTTGATTTCAAGTTGATTTTCAGTTAGTTTTGAAAGACTGACGCGATCTGACAGTTGGTTTTATCGTTAATTCTGATGACGAAACAATGTCAGATCGACGCTGTTTTGAATGTCATGTTTCACACGTTGATTCAATGTCAGTTTGCTATCTGGGCATCCACCCCACACATAACTCTTTCCTTTTGCAGGTTGTCATGATGGATTCCATCGAACAGAACCGAATTACGTTTCAAATGTAAAAAATATATCTTGTTCCTTTAAACATGAGCAAAGTGGGTTGAGTGGATTGAGTGTTTTGCAGGTAAAAAGGCTATTGTGGTGAGAAATGAAACATCAATTTTTAATAGAAATGAATAATAATTATTAGTTGTAAGGGCAAATTTTTAACATATTACTTAAGATTTTAATGTTTTAATCATGCTCAGAGGGGGCACACAGCTATAGAAAAATGTGACAAACATGTTAAACTGTAGACATGAATCTGACAGTCTGGACATGCCCAGGGAATCAGTAGTAGTTCATACAGCACAATTCTGAAAAGCTTCTTAATGAATATGTAAAAATGATCATATTCTTTTGTTTTGTTGAAAATGTGTATGTTATAACATTGGGGAAATTGGTTGTATTTTCATTCTATTTTAGGATGCTGATAGGATTATTTTACATTTGTTGACTGAAAATTAGGACACACTAATATTGATGAATTGTGATCTCTTATAATTTTCGATTTGATTTTTAGACTGCTGAATTCCTTACTGCTGAATTTGAAGCACTTTCCTGAGACCCATTACGTCATAAGAAGAATGGCATCTACGTGCATGTTAGTCTTTCTGCTTATTCCGAGGTTTACTGTAATCAGCCGGATACAGGCCATATCAACCAATCATTGTGTAGAAAAATTATGTTATGTATCATTCGATTGATTATACATCATTCAAAAACTGTTAAGTGTATTTTTATGTGTGTACACTTACAATAAAAAAACAAAATGAAGTGCTTTTCTCAAAATAAAGAAAACAAACACGATGCGCATTCTCTCCCTCTCTCTGAAACAAGTCAGAAAATTAACTTACTGAGTGAATACTTGCCCCTCAGACATGAGATGTCTTTAGAAAGCTTGAAGTGTCTATTTTTAAAATTAAGTAATTCATATCAAAAACAACAACAATCTGCACAGCCTTTGACACGAGTGTACATGAGTTACCGCCCCATCACCAAGACAAACAAACCATCAAGCTGAATTATTCCTATACTTTCCATCAAAGAATCGCGTTTGGAAGATGCGCTGTGAGAAATAAGCCTTGGATTTACCTCGAAAAGAAGAACGTAATTTATCCAGAGTAGAGGAATTAATTTACTTACATTGGTTGTTATTGTTACATAAACTTAACATTGTACTAGTTGAACTATTGACAACTAAAATGTGTGAAATCCTTATTGAAATATGTAATTGAAATATGCTATGAAATAATGTTTTAGTGAGTGTGTTTACGTACATCCTTCATGATGCGATTATAATGGGATTTTGCCAATATTGCAATTAAACTTTAATTCATGTGAACGCAACACTCTGAGGAGCGGCTCAATCGGTTCAGTAAATGGTCTCTGTAAGTGCTTAATCACTCTAGTGCCACCAACTGTCCAAAGTTTCACTTACATTTATGCTAATAACTTTTGAACCCTAAGGGTGGAAACAAAATCCTCTGATTCATTGGCTCACAAAGATTTGATAGCACCATATGATGTCAAAAATCTTCCCACCAAAAAGTCTTGGAATTCTTGGCAGTTTGTCCTGCATTATCTTCAGACCATGCTGGCAAAAAGCTATTAAAAAAAGTTCTTGAAAAATCGTAGACCAATGTAACGAAGAACATGCCAAATTGGAAGCAAGGTTGTATTTTAGTTATTTATTTTAGTCAATACTTCAATGCATTCAGACCACACTTGGTACATGTCATCACAAGCATGACCAGAGGCTACATTCTGAGTTTCGGCGCAGCGCCACCTACTGGCATAGAGATACAGAAAAATGTATATTTTTGCGTATAACTTCTGAACTGTTTGGTCAAAAATTATAATATTGATCTCATTCGATTCAGGGAAGCATTTAACTTTTCCAAATCAGCCATTATTGGCGTCGCCCATTTTGATGTAAAATGCTGCATTTTATGAACGCATAATTGTATCATTACAAAACTTTGGTACAGGTCATCGGCACGATGCCCTGAAGGAGCCTGAGAAGTTGAGCCAGTGCCACCCAGTTGTAAAATCAAATTCCCATGCTTATAACTTTGGATTTGGTTGTTTTTGCAGGAGTCATCTCATCAGGTTCCTGAATCTTTGCAGAGTCTAATGATACCAAACAGGTTACGTTTAGCCTTATGGTTTGTGCAATGTTATGATTTAGCATTTGAACAACTTTTGTAATTATCTTCGAAACTGTTTGAGAAGAAGCCACTGTAGGAAAATGGGAAACATAGGTTGTTGTCTACATGATACTAGCCAAATGTTTTTATAGTTGCAAATAAATGCAAAGTCTGAATGTGGGTCATTTATGTGCTCATAAAAAAATGTCTATAACAAAAAATATTTTTACAAAATTTGACTTGCTTATGCATGGAGTCACTGAGGACACAGAAACAAGTAGTGGTACTGTGCCACTTGATGGTGCTATAATTGAACAAAACATTGAGATTGGCTCTAAATAAATACAGTACCCTTAGTCTGATAGACTTCAAAAATTGACAAGCAGCACCTTTGTCTCAGTTGCTACCATAAAGAAAATCCAAAGCGAACCATTGACTCTTCTACCTGTTGTTCTTTACATAGCAAGCAGCCTACACATTGTGAAATGTAAACCCATTGGTAATCCAGATTTGATCATCTGAAAGTGTGTATCTGGATCAGGGGGATCGAATCCTATTTTGCTTTGAAAAAAAAAAAAACAATACAAAAAATAAGATGGATTACCTGATCCTGGATATCAAGAAAGAGGATTTACAAATTGTGGTCTTTCAGAGACGAGAAACATCCTCTTCCTCTTATTGTGTACATCTGAAGATATGGAGATTATTTTCATTCGTTCTCCTGTTGATCCACAGGAGATCTCTTCGTTCATACAAAACACTTACATGTTTGACTTTACTCTAAGTTTCTATTAATTAATGCAATTGTTTACTGCAAAAGTGAGATGAGTAAAGAGCATCTATTTCATAAATCATCTGTCTACACTCTACAAGTAAAAAATATATCCTAAACTAACTGATGAAGACCACTCTTATATCTTTACTTGGCTATATTAAAAGTAACAAACTAAAATTAAACAAATAAATACGCTACTTTTTACAGCCCTTGTTTTTTATCTAAAAAAGATAGTTGATTCAAAGAGAACAATGCAATTCAAGGCAAGTGAATTTATGTAGAATTGAGAAAAGATTTATGAAAAGAAATTTTTTGCCTATATCTCAAAGGACATTTCATGCAAACATCTAATTAGGGTTATTTTTTTTAAGTTATAAGGGAAATTTTAAACTTTATGCATGTAGGCTACAGGTATAATCGTTTAAATGTATTTCTTAAAACAATTACAGTTAAAATGTTAAACAACAAGTGCATGTTTGGAGAATAAAATATTTTCTACATAATGTCTAAACTTGTTTATATATAGTTTTGCTATGTTTCATTTTAAATTTAGTTATTCAACATATATGTATATTTTACAATGGGCATATTTGGTTGCGGAATAAGACATTATGTAAGTGTATGCACCAGCACCATGAGCCTGGGGTCACTGAGTGACACTCCTATCAGCTAAGTACAGGAAACTGAGCCTACAATTCACACAGGCTCACCAAAATTGGCAGTAAAATAGAAGACTGACCAATCAGAGAGTGGTGACATTTGGTGTAAACTACACTACGCATTGTATCTCTGCTAGTGGTGTAATGGTGTGGGGGATAGACACTTTTGGCCCCTTAGTACCAATTGAGCATAGTTCTAACACCACAGATTACCTGAGTATTGTTGTCAATCATGTCCACTTCTTTATGACCACAGTGTGCAAAGAAAAGCAGTTATATCATGACAATATTGACTAAAATCTCTGAGGAATGTTTCCAGCACCGTGTTGAATCAAGATTTAAGGCCGTTCTGAAGGCAAAGTACTAGTACTAGTAGTACAACCAAGTACTAGAAGTGTATATAATAAAAGTGGCTGGTGAGTGTAGATCTAAGTAGAATTTTAAGCGATTTTATGTAGATCCTATAAACATCCATAAAAGTTCAATTTTCATCTTTCTCCATCTCTCTCATCAGGCAAAACCAGAAGGGTCCAGGGCTGAAAAAGTGGCCCAGGCATTTTGGCCCAGACTGGCCCACTACATATGAACATGAATACAACCGAAGTTTGTACGCCCTTGAATATGTGAGATGAAATAACTAAAAAACAATTCTCCAATTGTGTTCTCCAACAAATTCTACAATTATGTATCTGTCTAATACATAATTAATCATAGTTATAATATTAATCACATGACAATAGCCATATATTGTAAATAAAACACATGCACTGAAAAAATAAAACCAACTTTCATAATTAGCTTAGAACTAATTTCTATACTTAAAAGAGATAAACACAATCTTTTATTTTGATGGAAACGGCATTGAGCTTTTATTTTGGCGGAAAACATGGTTTACAAACGGGTCTCATACTCTCATTACAACTCTAGTAAAATGCGTAATCGTCAAATATGCAGATGTGGAAATAATCCATAACTGGGTAATGAGTTCCTTCTCCCAGCCTGTGTTCTGAAATTAGCCTAGTTCTGCTTACCACAGTTCTCTACACTCACTAATGTTCTCTCCTATCCTCCTCACTCCTCATCAGACCCTGTTTCTTTTTTCACGCCATTTCTCTGCCCATTCATTGCGTTTCTTCTCCATCGCTCTGACTATTCTTGAGAGATACACTGACACACTGCACGCTCACTCAGAGCCCATTAAGGGGAGGTGATTAAAGATATGATTGGACCAGCCAAGTGTCAATCAAGAAATTAACCAATGGGCCGCTGATCTCCAGTGTACTGTGTTTCAAAATTTTCATTTTCAAAAAAAAAAAAAATAAAAAAAACATAATACACGAACTTTTTTTGTCCAATGCGTTTCAACCATAGGTTTCAACGGCACAAAGATTGCGGCCGCCAATTAAACAAAACTAAACAAATGGGCCACTGAATACGATTTGTATGGGCCGTAAAAAAAAAAAAAAAAAAAAAAAAGTATGAGATGTTTGAGCCAAAAAGCACGTCAGCCCACCGGGAAAATGCCCAGTATGCCAGATGGCCAGTCCAGCCCTGGAAGGGTCTATGCACACACACACACACACACACACATACAGACCAGAAATTCAACATGGCCGGCATATGCAACTAGCCACTTGCTTAGAAAAGTGCACACCTCTTCTCAACAAGCCACACTATTTGGACCACCAGTCATAAATCTAATACTTAGGGTTAAGGATTTGAACAAACTAAGGAATAAATTTATCCCATGTTTTTTGTAATATTTTGACAAGTCATCAAAAAAGTCAGCAAAACATTGGTCTTGTAAAGCAGAGAGAGAGAGAGAAAAAAAAGAGGAGAGCCCTTGTTGGCACTGTAGCCACCAGTTGAGCGCTCAAAACCGCGCCTCCCCATATCTCGTGAAATGTCATCAAACACGGATTTATTTCTGTAACAACCCTGCATTTTTGCCTGCATTGTCTCTTTGCCCCAAACACTCAATAAAATAAATAAATAAATAATCTAAAACCTTCACATTGCTCAACTGTGTGTATCCTTTATTATCCATCGAGTATGGGCAAATACCTGAGTATGGGCAAATACAATCGCTGTATGAGCAGTTGACAAGCATGGATGACAAGACATAACATGTTCCTTTTCAGTTCCTGCAAGTCAATTTTACAGTTTAAGGTACTGTTGAAACCTGCACATCGGATCAAACGGTTATGGCACCTGTTCAAGATGCACAAAGTTACTATTGTGCTAAGGGGATTGTTTGCATTGAAGGGCCTCTATTATGCTTTTTTCAAAAATGACCTTTTACGCAGTGTGTAAAATAACTGTTTTGGGATGTAAAGTGCACAACAGATAAAGTTATTGTTTCCCGAAAAGTAGAAACGATTCTAAACAGCTGAAGCCACTCACCAGCAATTCCAGTTTCACATACCTATGTAACTAACAATGTAACAAATTTGCATAAAGCAAGCCTAAGCTCTTTATTGGCTGCAGTGCTCATGAACGTCATCTACTTTGACCCGCCTTCAAACACTGTAGTTTTAACTGAGGCCTGGAAGAATTTGGTTAGTATTGTCAACATCTCAGAAAGGACGTTGTTTTCAGTGCTGTAAATCCACTTTGCATGCACTTCCAAAAGGACATGGGCCTGGTATTTATACAGCAATAAACGGCACATTACCGTTTGTATCAGTGTGTATACAAGTGCTGAGGAAGCCTCTGCAGCTGAAATTCAGATATGGTAATGGACATTTATTTTCCGAAACATGTTGTAAGAGGTAGACCAATGACAACAGACTGGTCTGTCGGACTAATCAGAGCAGGGTAGGGTCTCGAAAAGAGGGATTTAGAGAGACTGAGGGCCCCATCATACACCCAGTGCAATGCCAGCGCCAGGCATGATGCAAGTGTTTTTTGCTAGTTTCAGCCCGACCCAGTTATCATTTAACGTCCAGTGCCACGATGTTAAATAGCAAATGCATTTGCGCTCATCTGTGCGCCCATGGGTTGCTGGTCTGTAAACGAGGTGTGTTGCCGAGTTGCTATTTTGAGGCAACTGAAATAGACTGTCATTGACAAACTGAAACTGGCCTAAAGTCAATAGCGCTTTAGTAATGTAAACCTATACGCTGATTTCACGCAGCCATTTTGAAATTTTTGTCGCCTTTAATCATAGGAGAGTTGCGAATGCGATGGCGCATTGTTGTGTTTAATAGAATAGTTATTCTTCAAATGTACATACATTTCTTTCATACTTTAGACTGTATACAGTGAAATTAATATATATATATATATATATATATATATATATATACACACATACATACATACATACTACACACAGTCGTGACCAGAACAATCATACCCCTAGTAAATACTGATATAAAATGGCTGTTTAAAAAAAAAAAAAAATATATATATATATATATATATATATATATATATATATATTAGAGGGGCTGGTCAGTTAAATGCGTTAACGTTGCGGCGACGCAAACCCATTTTAACGGGCGCTCAATTTTTTTATCGCGCGTATTAACGGTTTTTTGTCCTAGCAAACTTCTGTCGTTCTCCACAGACCTCTGCAACAGGACGCGGGCATGCGGCCCACTGCCATTTCAGCGAGGTCCCGCGCTCGCTGATCCAGCTCGAAGCCGGCTCGCAAGCCGAAACGAGTGTGTGCGGCGTGCCTGTTGTTTGTTTCCGGCTGAGCCTGATCGCGTGTGGTTTGGTTTCGAGAAGCATCTGAAACGCCCCGCGCCGGTGGGAGCCATCCGACATGCTACGGTTTCAGAGCGACAGCGTCGAGGCCATTCTGTGCCCACACACCGTTTCCAGCTTGTCGAGCTCGGCCAAATGGTAACGTTAATGCTTTTGAGTGGATGACGAGCGTCGAGACGCCGAAACTGGATGCCAATGAGATTCTGAATGTAAAGTTCACTTTTAGAAAGTTGCCAAATTGTCCCATTGACAAGACCAAAGCGATCTGGATGTTTTGTCATTATGAACTGAGCTATCATCATTGCAGTAACTGTCCAGCCTGAAACACCACTTGATGATGGCCAAGCAAACACACACACACACACACACACACACACACACACACACACACACGCACACGCATGCACACACACATACATACACACACACACACACACACGCATACACATAAATACAGATGATGCAAATTCTTGTCAACTCGCAGTATTCTTTCACCCTTTTATTGATGGACAGTGTTACATTGTGTGAGAAGATTAGTTTGAGGCTATATATGTTAGAGCTGAAATTTAACATTATTCCAATGTTATTTTCAATAATAATAATTAAAAAAAAACATTTGCACTAAACAAGCCAATCCACTTTTCCATGTTGATAAGAGCATTAAAATGAGGAAAAAATGTAACAAAAAGAAATCAAAAGACATTAAGAATAGATAAAAATGTGCGATTAATCGCGAGTTAACTATCATTAATGCAATTAATCGCGATTAAATATTTTAATCGTTTGACAGCACTAATATATATATATATAAATCAATCTGCATTTGTTATCCTTTAAATCTTTCATTCAAAAAATTGTCAAAATCCTAACCTTTCGTTTAAGTAAAATAATTGAAAGTGGGAGAAAAAAATAAATCACATTATAAAATAAATGTTTTTCTCCAAAACACATTAGCCACAATTATTCATACCTCTAGATTTTTTTATGAATAAAATGTCTATGAAGTATATTCCCATTAATATTTACCTTTTTAGCACACCAGGGTGACTAGGAACATGAAATTGTCCAGTCATGACTTCTTGTTTCACAGGAGTTTAAATATGAGGAAGCCAAATTTCAAAGGCCAAATTTCCTGAATCATCCATCACAATGAATAAAACCAAAGAACATGGTTCTGATGTGCATCAAAAGATTGCTGAGCTTCACAAAATAGAAAGTGGATGTAAGAGAAATAGCTAAAGAATTGAAAATTCCCATTTTGACCATCAGGGCAATAAGTAAGAAGTTATAATCAACTAAAGATGTTACGATTCTGCCAGGAAGAGGATGTGTGACTATATTTTCTTAATGGACGAGTGAAGTTTGAGTGGCCAAAGACTCTTCAAGGATCCCAGATGGAGAATTGCAGAGATTAGTTGAGTCTTGGGGTCAGAAAGCCTAAAAAATAATTATCAAACAACTCTTCCCCACATGTTGTTTGAGAGGGTTTCAAGAAAAATCCTCCTTCGCCCCTTCCAAGAACAAACTCTAGCATATTCATTGGTCAGACACGACTGGATCTTCAAAACAGGGTTCTGTGGTCAGATAAGACTAAAAAAAAGAGCTTTTTGGCAGCAAACACGACAGATGGGTTTGGTGGACATGAGGATAAAAAGTACCCCATGTGTACAATTTATATACCATTGGATCTTTAATGTTGGGGGCCTATTTTTCTGCAGGAGGTCCTGGACTTCTTATTCAGATAAATGGCATTGGTGGATTCCATCAAATATCAACAGATAAAAAAATCTAAACCTGACGGCTTCTGATAGAAATCTTATACTGGGCCGTGGTTGGATCTTCCATCAGGACAACGAATTCCAAAAACAAACAACACAAAAATGTGTTAGGGAGCACAAAACAAAGCTTCTGCCATGACCGTCCCAGCCCCTGACCTGATGAGTGGTCTAATTGAAGAGAAGCAAGCACCAACATGGATCTGGAATCTGAAGGATCTGGAGAGATTCTGTATGGAGGAATGGTCCCCACCGTCAGGTGTTCTCCAAAATCATCAGGCATTATAACAGAAAACTCAGAGCAGTTATCTTGGCAAAACAGATTGCAAAAAGGTATTTAATAAAAGGGTATTAATAATGTGGGTGCCAACATGTTTTGGAGAAAAACATTTATTTTATAATGTGATTTCCCTAGGCATTGTTGTCTATCCACACTTTCTTCGCTGTTCTTCCCACCGTGAGCCTCGATTTCGATTTTGTAAATGGTGGATGCGAATATAGGCATGTCCACAAAGCATGTGTACTCTGCTTATTACACAAACAGGGGCGTAGCTGCACAAACATGCCAAATATTACAAAATATGCACGATAGACCTAAAACATAACCATTACTCATAAAGAGAATAGGGACAACCCTTTATACCATGCGCTGGGCGCACTGACAATTTTTCCCACTGTTAAACTAGCAAAAGTGGATTCAGACATGCCATAAGTGCACTTGTGCCGTGCGCTTCTGACTATGCACTTAAACACGCCAAAATAGGGCCCAGAATCTTCTAACAAACAGTTTTCGGACTCTTTAGCCTTGTTCAGAATGCCAGTCCAGATCTGATGTTTGTTTATATATGATTGGAAAAAGATCATATTTAGCAAGGGTGACTGTCAAAAATAAAAAAAAATAAAAAATAAAACCTACAATCATAGGTGGTTTAAAATCCTATTCAAATCTCACTTCTAGAAATCTGTTTCAGACGGACCGCTCTAATCAGATTTTGTGTAGCTTTTCTGCCTACAGTATGTCATGTTCTCACGCCACATAACACGTGAGAAGTTGTTGCAGAAACAAGGTTGTGCTGTCATCAATGTGTAGGTCACACAGATAATTATAGTATGCAGGCATCTCTGTGGTCCAGTGATGAGGTGTCTTCACTTTTACTGCGCAGCACAAGCTAAAGCTGCTCTTTTCAGCCTCTGTTTCACTGCTTCATTAATACACTCATAAGCTGTGTCCCAATGTGAAGGCTGCGTCCTTCGAAGGCCGCGGACTTCGTAGGATGCAGCCTATTCAGCCTTCGAAGGACCAAGGACACATCATGTAGCCTTCGTGGGATTTCCCAATTGCGCAACCAGGTGTTCCCTATTACTGCTCCTGGCAACGGAGCGAGAGTACAGCTGCCACCCTGATGATCATTCATTTAATAAAACGGAGTAAACAGCTATGGAAACAGAATTGGCTATTGTCATTTTTTGTTTGTTTTATATTTTACTGGAAATTGTATGTTTTATATTTTCCTGTCTTTAAATGAGGGGCTATATATATCACATAATTTCAATTCACATAACCACTAAAAAAATATTTAGAGTCATGCATGTTTCGCTCTAGAGTTGACCAGAGCTGGTTTAATGCTTAAATAGCCAGATTAAACTGTCAACTGTTCAAATATTGGGTGTTAACCTACGTAAATATTGTAATGAAATAGCCTAAAAAATAATAATAATGATAAAACATAGGCACATATATGGCCTATATTCAAATGTTAATCGTACCTTGATGCGATTTTGTGGCCGATTTTGTGGGGTTTTCTTTTTATTGTCTACAGAAATGGACCATGGTGAATATATTTATACAGGCTATCAATCCTATTTGAATATTTTAAACCAGATAGATATAAAAAGTCCAGTGCAAACGTCGTTACTCCCGCTCGTCGTCGTCAGCTGTCAGTCACAGTTGCTAGGCGACAAGAACAATCCTCCGCAGGCTAGACCGGTCGAGCGCTTCAGGTGCGCACTTTGATATGGGACGCAGTTGTAGTTAGCAACAATTTGTTAATATTGTGACAATGGACTAACATTTTGTTACTTTAATTTTTAAAATAACCAGTGGGAGAATGTAAGGAACTTCATACTGCGTTAGTATTCATGTAATAAATGTGAAGTAGCCTACTTTTTTTCCCTCACAGGACAGCAACACTACACATTTTACATTAAACTACACAAAAGTATATTATAGTTTAAATGTATCAACCTTGCAAACACTCGGAGGCCCTTACAAAAATAAACAAATATCCAGAGCCATGTATCTTTTGTGTAGCCTACACATTTAAAGATGCATGAAATAATGAATAATAAGAAATACAATGTACAAGAAATAGAATACAAGGCTGTAGCTAATGCCGTTTTCGCGTTTCCACTTGACAAAAGCATGCAATGCTGACGAATGAGATTAAGAGGAATTGAGAGCCTAAGTCCCTCCCTCCGCTTCTGGTTCATGGGACCTTATTTCGGAAAAATAATGCGTGGCAGTTTATGGCGAGAGATAACTTATCTTTTAATTTCCGTCTGAACTGTGTCCTGAATTACACATATGACGTTTGTCAATTTAAACGATAATTATTAAAGCCAACAAAGTCGCAGTTCGTCATAAAACAGAAGAGTAACTTTTAGTTTTATGTGAAAAACGCTCAATGAACTACATCTCCCGGGAGGCGAAACAACAAGCAAGATCAGCTGCTGTGTGTGCAGTCTGGAACAACACACTCATGACGGTACCGTTACGATTATAACGGAAGACTATAGAAACAATGACATAGCCTCAATAAAGTTCGCTTCATTCATTCATTGAGAGAAAATGTGCGCTTTTGGGGTTTGTAGTCTTTGTAATTACGTATTTTCACAGTCTTATATCTCAACAGTTTTACAACAAACTGCGACTTTCTTGACTATAAAATGTATCTTTTAAATTGACAAACATCATACGTGTAATTCAGGGATCAATTTAAACGAAAATCAAAATATTTGTTATCTCTCGCCATTGACTACCATACAATATTTTTCCGAAATAAGGTCCCATGGTGGTCGACCGGAAGGGGAGGGACTTAGGCTCTCTATAAGAAAGAAAAAAAAAACAAAACCAAAAAAAAACTTTTGGCTGTTAACACTGGTTTCTCTGGCTATTTGCATGAACGAAAACATAATACTTTTACATTTAAATGTGAATTTGCCGTTCCACCACCGAACTCTCGGCCGCCCTCATTTTAAAATAAAAATGCTGTCGTCACCTGCGCAATGATTTATGGGTAGGATCGGGTAGGATAGGCCGCGCAGAGTCCATTTATGTATCCTTCCTTTCACTGGGAAACGAAGGGTGCATTTGGGCATTGCTTTTGAATCAGGGAAGCCTTCGTCGCGCTGCAATGACCCAACCAGCCTTCAAATACGGCCTTCGGAGGATGCATAACTGAATTGGGACAGCCTTCATCGCGCTGCGGTGACGCAATCGGCCTTCCAAATGCGCCCTTCGGAGGGTGCAGCCTTTGAATTGGGACAGCCTTCTCAGCACGGATGTGACGCAAACGGCCTTCAAATACGGCCAAGCGTCCTTCAAATAAGGCCTTCGGAGGATGCAGCCTTCACATTGGGACACAGCTCTATTCTAGACAACATAACTAAAAAGCCTGTATTATGCATGCCAGGCCAGTAGTTGGTGATGTCACTTTGTCAAGAAACATTGCACAAACACATAATACGCATGCGTGAACATGCATTACTCATGTGAATGACGTCACAGGTTTCAAAGTGCAAGGTTTTAAATGCTTTTGTGAAAACAGTTTTCAAAAGCTTGTGTTAAAGCCCACAAAATGCTGTTGTGTCAACGAAAGACCAAAACCGCTTTTCATTTGAAAACATTGTCGTGTAAAACTACCTTACTACTGTTGTCTATGGCCTTAAAGTAGAACTCCGGCTCAAAATGAACCTTTGGTATAATTACACATTGGGACATAGTCAACCGTTCTCTGAGATTTGTTTTCATGATTATTCGAATGTAAAGAGTTTTATCTCTAAAAACTGTTTAGCTTATAACGCTAGTATATGGGGACATAGAGTAATGAAAATAAAAATCGCTAGTTAATACCACTAACAAGGCTCAAAATAGCCCAACACTAACACAATAGCATAATCAGGGTCCCTACATGCAAAACAAAGCATTGAGAACTTTGTAAGTGTACAGACCATTTAATAAGAAGATATTTTATAAAGAAAGTCCACTCTGCGAATATAGGCAGGAGCCATCTTTGGAAAACAGTCTCGAGCAGTTGAAACCACAAACGGTGAGCCAAGTGAGAACTGGTGAGATGTGAATGAGCCAGAACTTTTTTGTTGCAACTCATAGCTGTCCGTTTACTTTGAAATTCTATTGAATATCCACATTGTCTTCAATTATATCAAACAAAATGTAATTACACCACATCACACAAATGTGCTGTTGTAGTCATGTACCAGACATGGATGAGTCACATATCATAAATAAGATGATTAGATGGTGAGTAAGAAGCATTTTCATGTGATTCAACTCATGGGCGTAGGAGCCATTATACGTGGGGCCATCTACACTATTTCCCAATGTAGGATTTTGTTTTGCATTGCCTGCCTATCTCTGCCAATTTTGGAGTCTCCCAATTAATCCATTCTACATAATTCAATTTTGAAAAAAATTGTATTCTTCAGCCGGTATTCTTCAGCTGCTTATGTCGTCAGTTCGAACCATGATCGCGGCATCGCGCACCGCTTCGCGCATGCTAGGTGACACGGATAAATGTACACATCAATATATGTTCCAAGGAGATTCGTAGTTGCGGTAGTTGCAGGGATGTGGAGGCTGCGCAAAAGTTCCAGAAATGTACAAAGTGCCCTGGCCTTGAATGACAAGGTAAGGGAAATAAGACCAAAATTAAATAACTTGGTTGGTATTTATCTCAGGAGATGTTTTGAGCGTTTTACTTCAGACACCTGATCCGGATTATCAGCAAACTGCCAAGAGAACTGCTAGCTGGCTACTCAAAATAAACTAGCAATCTATTCTGTCAGCATATTTGTGTTTGATCTGTGTGAAAAACTTGAAATATAATTGCTAGACCTACTTTTAGCTATCAAGCAACCTTTCCACAAGGGATAGATAGATTTTATTTAGTATTTTATAGTTAATGGAAATCAAATCAACCATTTATTTGAGTTAATCAGTAAATGCCCTAATACATGTTGATACTACAACAAATGCAAAGTATATGCTCTTAACCTTGCAGTTTTTCACATATCAGGTAAGCCTCAATTTCTCCATTTTTTTAACAAAGCTCTCCAGAAAGGGTCATTTAATGTTTTTTTTTTTTTAATTCCCGGGTTCAGAATTGCTCCTAAGCCCTGATTCAAGTGTTGCTAAAACTGACCTCATTTAAACTGAAGTACATGTGATTTTACTCAATTTATTGTAAATTTACGGTTCAGTCTTTGCGCTTTCTTTTGCAATTTACTATAAAATACATTATCAATACTCTGCTTCCTGTCACACTTACACTTTTTTATTTTATTGCCCCTTACTGCATTGTGTGTTGTTTAGCAGAGAAGTTATCCTGGGCAACTGTGACTAAAACCCTGCAACACGTCAAACCGGATCTACATTCATAGAGGGAGTGGTAAGCCTTCTAAAACAATAAAAACAGAGTCATACCTAACAGCACTACATTACAGAGTCATTTGTAAGCTTACAACATTTAGACATTTGAAAACTTTAATCTCCTTCTTTTTTAGATTTACATATTTAGCAGATGGTTTTATCCAAAACGACTAAACAAAAGGAGTTTGTCTTAACGCCAACAATATTCATAATAAAAAAACTTTGTTTGAACAGCTAATATTTCAGAATTAAAAGTCAAGGTGTAATTTGGCTAACTATTTTAACAACTCCATACAACTCCAACTACAATAACAACTCCATAAAGAGGATTGAAATAATAATAGCTTGTTTCTCATTTACTGTGGGATAAACGCTAAGCCTCATTCAAAGGTAAAGGTAAAAGTCTGGGAGTGGTTGGGAAAAACATGATCAAAGATAACTGCACGCTCAGACTGCACAGGAGTGAGAACCAGGACAGAAACTTGATCTGAATCAGAAAGGTGTGCTGAATCTGTCACGGTCAGTTCGAACTCATACAGCCCAGGCTTCAGGTTGGACACCCTTAACTGGTCCGAAAAATCTGTTTTCTGTGGAACAGTTGTTTAGAAACAGATCAGATGTTGGGTTGTATTCCTATTATGCCATAAAAACAGTGAGTCAAACGGGTGACTTCTACTTGTCAGCCATGTGTCAAGTCTGTTGCTACTTGTCATCCAATCTGGGTCTTAAAGCCAAAGCGTTGGGAAAGCGGCATTTCATTACACTGAATTGCACTATTCATTTGTCCGAATTAAAGGGATAGTTTAGCCAAAAATGTCATCATTACTCAAATATTTTGTTGTTCTAAATAAGAAAGTAAGTCAAGTTTAAAACTACATAGGGGTGAGTAAATGACAGAATTTCTTTTTTCTGTTTTTTTTTTTTTGGATGAACTTTCAATTTAAGATCTCAAAGAACAATTCTTCTAATTTAATCTTAGCATCATAACCGGAAACATAATTACATAACAACAACATTATTAATAGCATAACATGTCTGATCATATTCTCATACCTCTATCTGGACAGATTCATTTCCACGGATAAAGGCTTCCATTTGTATTTTATGATCTTCCCATCATCCCAACTCGCTTTGCCATTCAATAACACCTCCTCATGAGGCTGGACCACCACATCTCGTCCAGCATTGGCAATGGGAGCTTTGTCCTTATCTGAAGAAATTATACATATAATTGATAAAATGACAATCAGTCAAATTTCAATTAGAATGAAATTAATTTGATTGCACCTAGCTAGGTTAAAGACACATAGTGTCTTCTTAGCTGTCAATGGAGGGACATAATCGCTCAGATATTATTTTAAAGACATTGTATTTTGTCATCATTAAATGACATAATTTTGTTTTGGTGAACTATACCTTCAAGTATTTGTAGATGAATGCAATTAGCCCATGTCGCCTATACACCTATTCAAAACTAAATAAGCTTTATAAAAGGTTTCCATTTTAAAAAACAAAAAGAGAGAAACAAACCCATTTTAAGACGGTCTAAGATGATTTGCTTAGTTGGGGTCTTGGCTGTTTTTATTTTAGTTTATATAGATATTCTGGATAGTTCAAGAATAAACTCAGCTGAGCAAACTGAGAGACCAGACCAGTGTAAACCAGCAAAACAGCTTAAGGCTGTTAGGCTCACGCATGGGTGGTAATGTTTTATAATAAGCATAATTTAAAAAAAAAAAGTGTAAAAAAAGTAGCCTGAAAAAAGTTTACCAGATTTGTGGACGTTCAGGTAGTTTTCATAGACTGAATCCAATACATAAATTTGAAAACTCCTCCTTATGAAAAAATCTGCAGACATATTTATCCTTGTATAGGCAGTTGAAGAGAAAGCAGCCCTTCTCGTTTCCTTGCTCTACGAAGGCCAAGTTGCATCTGGGATGCCCGCAGCACGCGACAGTGCACGCAATACTGTCCTCGATGCCCGGGTTCGCCAGGAAAACCGCCCCATCGTTGATCGACTCTACCGTGTTCCAAAACAAAGTCTTTCCCACCTTCTATGAAAGTGTTTATACACTTTTGGTCTTCTGCAGACACCTCGCTCTGGGTTTCTCCGACATGAACACCTACAATAAAAACTAAGCACGCGAAAACAAAAACACCACGAACCCATTTCTGATGGATTTAAAGTGAGACCCTGATATACTTGCGCATATAGTCCTCAAAATCACTCCAATCCACTTCAGCTGTGGTGTCAGCCGAACTGACAGGTAAAATTGCTTGTCGTTGTTTATCGTATTCAGCGGTCTCTGTCGAAAGATGTCCTGAGAAACCCATTCGTCTGATTTCTTCCTGCTTCAGCGCTCAGGTGTGTTGTTTTACCTGTGAGAGAATTAAGCGCACTGACGTAGTTTGTGACCGTGGCTCAATCCCGTGTGAATGCCCTACATAGACAGCATTTTGGCTAGCAGGTGTTTTGACACTTCATTTCCTTTTAATAACTAAATAAAAGTTTTAAGTTCTAAAGTTCTAAAATTTGAAATTCTATTCCTAAAAGTGGACTCACTTTTTCTGGATTCATCAAACATGCACACACTTTCTACAAAGTAATAGTTTAGAGAAAATTAAAATTCTGTTATATTCACTCAATTAGTTATTCACTCAATTAGTTTCTGTTATATTCACTCACGTTATATTCACACTACCAATGTTAACAAAAATGAAACTGAAGACTAAAACATACTTAAAAATTTGGGGTTTAAAATAATCCAACTATGGGGTTGAATAGCATCTTCCCACCTGTTATTTTAACCCAATGCATTGGGTTAAACTCCAGACCTTATTTTAATTAATAAAACACACATTGTTTTCAAATACAGATTGTTTATTTGTATAAAACAAATATGTAAATTTAAAACTATATATTGGGGAAGCATTTAACGTAAATATACATAATTGTGTACATAAATCCAAAATACACAAGTGTATATACAACACACATAATACATTTAAAACCATTATACACATTCAAAACCTACACAAAAATGTACAAATACATAAAATATACAGTATACAGAACACAAAAACTCAAAATGAACACTATTGATTGATAAATTTATTTCAATAACCTATACAAATATGGACACAATCTCAAATCTCAAATCATAATCTCAAATTTTTAGCATTCTCAAAGCAGAGGTCTTGAAATAGTTTGTTGAAAACCTTTTGAAACACATCCATTGCTAGAAATGAAGTCTCCTGTTAAACAGTGTTAAATTTTGAAAAAGTAACATCAACGCAGGGCTGTATTGAATTAAATAATGGCCACTCTAATTAGTCATTACACATGCATGTTAAACGTTTAGTTCACCCAAAAATGTAAATTCTGTCATTAATTACTCTTCCTCATGTCGTTCCAAACTTGTAAGACTTTCGTTCTTCTTCAGAACACAAATTAATATCTTTTTGATGAGTCTGAGAGATTCCTGTCCCTCCATTGACAACTACGCAACTATCACTTTCTATATATCAACTATCACAGTTATATATCAAGGGGCAGGGCTTACCTGGCATTGACTGTGCGCTTCTGTCTGTCTAGCCCGATAGTGCAATTGGATGTTTCTGCAGAGGTCAGGTACGAACGCCCTTCCCATAGGTGGATCTCGAACACAAAATGATGAAGAGAACTTCTGCTAGTGTGCTGTGAAGAAGGACAGTGTCCCATGTGTCCTCACACTGACACACTTTGGTTCTTCTTTCTGCTGCTCTTACGCCTTCAGCCAGACAGGAAATTGTCTATACATCCATAGCAGAAGCGAAGCGATAATAACTTTTTCAACCTGGCACATCTCCAAGCCAAGGTACGGAAGTATTGATCAGGGAAAAGCTATTCAAGAATTGGGCTCTTTAGTGACAGCAGGCGCTGCAACTCAAATCTTAGCGTTTACTATTGTTTTTCCAAAATTTGCAATTGTTTTTGTTCAATGTTAATTTTATTTATATATCTCACTATTAAATACAACCCAAATGACTAATGTACTTTAAAACAACATAAATAAAAATTCTAAGTCCACTAAAGGAGGGAGGGCGTTCTTACATTTAGCTCTGAAACTCTGAAACAGCCTTCCTGATATTGTTCTGAGGCTCAGACTCGCTGTCCCAATTTAAACTAGATTAAAGATGCATCTCTTTGGCCAAGCATTCACATAATGCTTACCTACTGCTGTTGAATCAGATGAAATGCATTATTATTATGAACAGCAGCTATGCTAATTATTTCCCATCTGTGTTCGTCAGCTCGTTTGTATCCAGCCTCTCATGAGACTCTCAGATGCCCCAAAACCTGCAATGAGATGACTAAACGCCTGTGAAGAGACGATTCAACGCCAGCGATGTTATGTTCTAAATTAATACATTATTAACAAATTACATTTTTTTATGTACATTTCTGAAATGCACTTTCTATAAAACTGCTTTGAAACAATATGTATTGTGAAAAGCGCTATACAAATACATTTGAATTGAATTGAATAAAAAACATATTACAACACTCAAAAATCATTGTTTCAACCCAAAATTGGGTAAAATATGGACGAACTCAACTGTTGGGTTAAATTTTTTTATTAATAAATGTAACCTGTTACAAATTAGCTGAAAAATATTAATAATCAGTTATAACTTGTCATAATTAATTATGAAAATTTGGACCAGTAGATTTAACTTAATGTAGAAAATAATAATATTACAATCAATTAACCTGTTTGTCCAGTGAACACTCAGTGTTAATTGTTTATTAATTCTAAGAAATGTTCATTTCCGGAGTGAGGGAAATGTCTTCCTTACTGTACAATACTACTCAGAGCATGTAGTCAAAATCTAAAATCATAAAATAAACTTTATTGCAAGAAGAAAATCAGAACCAAATATGTATTGTGCACAAGTTTATTAAATGTGCAATGTGTAAAAATTTTGAGTATCTATTAACAGAAATGCATGTGACATCCATAACTATGTTTTCAGAGGTGTATAAAGAACTTACTTGCAGAAACTCGTAAGGTTTTTTTTACCTTAGAATGTTATATTTATATCTGACATAACCGCGGGAATCCCTCGGTTGTGTAAGGTCGACATATTGTGACGTCATGTTTCTAATGTAGCCTAACGTGAACTTCATCACTACCTTGAAAGAGAAGCCGTTACAGGAATCACCAACCCATTCGAATTGTGGTCAACAAGTTGATCTTGGAAATCTATCGGTGAAGAGTTTTCAAAATCAGAGAAAAAAGCCTATTGTGTGTAGTAAATGGTGTTAGGGGATGTGGAGGCACACACGCTATTACAATCTGTCATTTTTGCGCGTGCACCTTTGGGCTCATGGATTCATCGAAGTTCAAACAAGGCTTTACGCTTTAAGCAGCTCAGCAACAGCCTTTGCAGTAAAAGCATTTTATGAAGTTCCTGAAGAAGGATTTTGATGGTTCCATGAGTTTCAAACAATTTCTTCTGTGTTGAAGGAAAAAAATAGTGATGAACTTGTATGGTTTGTTTGACACTGTTTTGGTTCAATGTTTCTCTCTCTGCATGAGCACATGGCTGGAGCGCAGATTGTGGCCTGCTGGTCCTGGGCCGGTAGGGGCCACGACGAGCAACTAGGAGAAGTTGCCAGTCCATCTCCAGTCCATTTTATCAGTTGATCAAACTGGCTTTATACTTGGTCGTCAGCTCTCATTGAATATACGAAGGCTCCTGAATATACTCCTAAGTCATTAAGGGCAGAATGGTTATCTCGCTGAGACGCGGAGAAGGCTTTCGACCGGGTGGAGTGGGATTACTTATTCACAGTCTTACAAAAATTTGGGTTTGGACCTAAAATAATATCATGGATTCGTCTATTATATTCCACTCCATCAGTTTGTGTGAAAACGAACTCCGAAACGTCCCCTTATTTCTCTCTTTCCGTGGCACCCGTCCAGGTGTTGCCCACTGTCGCATCTCCTCTTTTGCCTCAGCTATAGAGCCTCTCTCTATTGCATTAAAATCGTCTTCAGTGTTTTCAGGTATTGATAGAGGAGGAAGGGAACACCGTGTCTCATTGTATGCAGACAATATCCTGTTATATGTCTCAGAACCCTCTTAACCTGCATAGATAACATAATGCACCTGTTGAATGAGTTTGAATTTATTTCAGGATACAAGCATGTTCTTAATAATCCTTTAGGTGAGTGTGTATTATGTCAAGAGCTGCGCAACATATTAGTATTACAAGAATCTGAATAGTTTCTTCATCAGAAACAAAGAGCTATAAAATCTCCAACAGAGGAATTTTCCTGCTTGGAAGTTCCACCCTTCTCATTGGTCAAGCAAACCTGGTGAGGTGGAGACTTTTAGAGCCAAATTCGAAGTGACCTCATTTTCTTCTGGCTTCTACTGCTGCTTCTTCGGGTTGATTAGAATAAGAATTTTATTGTCATTGCACATCGGATATACAATGAAATTACAGTGCATCTGCGGCCAGTGCATAATAAATCTAATAAATATATAAACGTTAAAAAGAAAATAAACATTTACACAACATAGTGCACACATTCTTTATGAGTTCAGTGACCTAATGGCCCAGGGAAAAAAACTGTTTTTGAGTCTGTTTGTCCTGCTCTTAAGGCACCTGTACCTTCTGCCAGAGGGCAGGAGGTTGAACAGGTGCTGTCCTGGGTGTGAGAGGTCAGCAGTGATTGCCCTAGCTCTTCTAACACACCGTGTGCTGGCGATGTCTTCTAGCGAGGGTAGTGGGCTGCCAATTATGTATTGTACTGACTTTATGACCCTCTGCAGGCTCTTTCTGACCGCCACTTTGCAGTTAGCATACCAAGCCGTGATGCCGGTATGACAGGACACTCTCAATGGTACTCTGCGGCAAAGACCACCAACAATTTCTCCTTGGTCTCTAAGTCTCTAAATCTCTCTTTTTTTATATACTGTTTTATTGAACAGATTTTTAAAAGACAGTATGTGCATGGCATACAAGAAAAACATCACAACCTGTTTTTTTTACATCCATAGAAAATGAATCAATTTTCTTCAATTTTGCTTTGGTAAAATGAATTCTGTGAACCACTTTAAACTGAATAAGATTCAAGCGAGCACATATGCAGACAGAGTTAATTTTAGCAAGAGCATTATTCCACAGCTCCTCATCAAGCTCCAGTCTAGCTCTCTCTCCCAGGTTCCCTTGAGTGCAAAAAGAGGAGGGAACTGCGAAGATCGTAACAGGCCCGGAATTTGAAGAGATATGGCTATGTGATTCTGGAAGTAGCATTATATCTTCAATTAAAGTTTTCATTGGCTGATGAGGGAAGGTATCAAAGTGTGTTTTAGCAAAGCTCGCGCAATTGAAAATAGCGAAATAAATTGGATTGAGGAATTTTGAAATCTACTCAGCAGATCATTGAATGACACAAATACATGATCATCAAGAAACAAATCATGAAAGAGTACTAGGCCCTTCTCCCTGAACTGTGCGAAAGTTGAATCCAAAGTAGAAGGCACAAAAAGGTGGTTACCGCAAATAGGCATTAAGGTGGACACTGTGTTTAATTTAAAATGATGACAGAACTGTTTCCAAATTTTGAGCGATGCAAAGCACATTCGGGATTAGTGGTGTATTTAGAGGGACATCTCATATTGGGATCAAAAACTTAATGCCGAGAACGAGGATGATAAGCAGGACTTAGCTTCTATCATACACCAATCAATATTCTGAGAATTACACCATGCATATATTTTCTGAATATTAGCTGCCCAATAGATAAAAGAAAGTTTGGAAGAGCGAGACCCCCATCTTGTTTGGTTCTTTGAAGAGTCGACTTCTGTACACGCGCGGAGGCTTACCAGCCCAAATATATGAGGATATAATGGTGTCGAATGATTTAAAAAAAAGATTTAGGAAGGAAAATAGGAGTAGTCTGGAATAAAAAAGCATTCGCGGTAGAATATTAATTTTATTGATTCAATCCTACCTACTAAAGAAAGTGGAAGATTGCTCCAACGCTGAAGATCTAATTTAATGCGGTCCATTCATTTTGTTAAATTTTCTTTGTGCAATGACTTAAATGAGTTTGAAATATGAACCCTAGGTAGCGGAAACCTGTAGAGGACATGTGGAAAGGGAGCATAGCTGGAGGAATTTGTTTTGCCAATTCATTTATGGGAAAACACTCACTTTTAGCAAAGTTCTAATACTGTGTTTGACCTTCTTTCGCCTTCCTACGTGGAATTGATTCAATTCTTCAATTCGTGGAATTGATTCTGAAAGCATTCTTTAGAAATGTTGGCCCATATTGATCGGATAGCATCTTGCAGTTGATGGAGATTTGTGGGATGCACATCCAGGGCACCAAGCTCCCGTTCCACCACATCCCAAAGATGCTCTATTGGGTTGAGATCTGACTGTGGGGGCCATTTTAGTTCAGTGAACTCTTTGTCATGTTCAAGAAACCAAATTTGATATTATTTCAGAGCTTTGTGACATGGTGTATTATCCTGCTGGAAGTAGCCATCAGAGGATGGGTACATGGTGGTCATAAAGGGATGGACATGATCAGAAACAATGCTCAGGTAGGCTGTGGCATTTAAATGATGTCCAATTGGCACTAAGGGGCCTAAATTGTGCCAAGAAAACATCCCCCACACCATTACACCACCAAGACTCATCAGACCAGGCAACATTTTTCCAGTCTTCAACTGTCCAATTTTGGTGAGCTCTTGCAAATTGTAGAATTTTTCCTATTTGTAGTGGAGATGAGTGGTACCCGGTGGGGTCTTCTGCTGTTGTAGCCCATCTGCCTCAAAGGTGTGTGTTGTGGTTTCACAAATGCTTTGCTGCATACCTCGGTTGTAACGAGTGGTTATTTCAGTCAAAGTTGCTCTTCTATAAGCTTGAATCAGTCGGCCCATTCTTCCTCTGACCTCTAGCATCAGCGAGGCATTTCCCCCACAGGACTGCCGCATACTGGATGTTTTTTCTGAAACAAAAACAGGTTTTTTTGTGTGTGTTTTGTTTTTATCTTTGGTCTTCTTCTAGAGGGGTAAAGAAAAATTGTATCTTTGTAATTTTTTACAATAATGAGAATACTTTTCCAGAGTTCCAGATGCCAAAAAGACTTTATTGGTAGAGACAATAAAGCCAAGATGCCTGCAGAACATAACAACCTCAGTCAAGACATAATAAAACTCACTTTTATAGTCTCTCACACTTCACCCCCAACTTTGCTCAACGTTCATTAGGTCATTTTTACTTACTGTTCGCATTTTTACTACTTACTCTAGTAAGTTTTTTTCCTTACTGTTCGCATTCGCATTTTTAGTTGCTCTCCCCAGTCAATCATCTCTTTTCTAGGCTCCATTCCTAACAGTGGAGAGCAATCACCTGGTTTATCATCAAAGCAACATACATATATATAAAAACTATTTTCCATTGTCATTTGCATCAGTGCGCCACATTTATGGTTATTCAAATTAAAACATCTGATTTGGCTGGTGTTTTGCTCAGAGCTACTGAAGTGAGACATAGTGAACTCTGACCTGAGGCCTTCTCTGAGTTTTACACTGCAGGCCGTAAAACATATCAAGCAACACACTAAATATCCCAATGGGTTATTTGCACGCACAAGTTCCGCATTTGACACAAGGATGCTCTTCAGTTTCCGGTTGGGGAGATTTAAAGCGGTGGAAAACTGAGGAAAACGGGATTATGGCAGAGTCTGTAAATAATTAGATGTATTTTTATATATAGTTAAGTTTATTTAATATAATTAAAAAAAGAAGCATAAACACAACGAGGGGTGTCTGTGTTTGTTCTGTGTTTTTGTGACTGAACGTTTCTTTAGTATAACCATGGAGTATAAAATTCAAAATAAATTCTCGATATAGCATTGGACTTACGATCGGCGGAAGTTATCGAGCATCCTTACACCTTCACCGGAAATACCACCGTGCATAGAGCCCATAAAGAACTGTTCTTGCCTTGGTCTGTTGAGGAAATCAGCTGGATTTTCTTCGCTGGTGAAATTTAGAGAAACTCACTGCACAAACAATTTCCTGATTTGAATTTCTTTGATTCCGATTGTAATTAACAGAAGGAAAAAGAGGTTATACAGTGAAATAAGAATTGAACATATTCTCAAATGGATTTAACTAAAACAAATGATTGACACAAATATTAATGATTCAACAGAAATCTTAAACTTCAAGTTAAACTACAAGGTCAAATTAGTACTTAAAGTTTCATGAATTGTATAATCTTAGATGTGAATTTCAGATTTGTGGTATAACCCTTCTTTTTCCAGTGATAGTCCCCTGACTTGTTCTCGTGTAATGCCATCTCTCTTCCCCACTGCTGATGGCTTAGAAGTGTTGTGGTGCAGTTTGGTACGATCCACTTCCAACAGTGCTTCTCAGAAATGGCTTGCTGCACCCTTTAATGCAACACAAAGTTTACTGATTCACAAGTGCGTTTTAAAAAAGCTCTCCGTGTCATTGAGCTCTAATAGTTGTATTTGTCTGCAAGAACCATCCTTGAGAAAGTAAAACATCAAGTGAAAGAACCAATAAGCTTATTGACACAGAGTTTAATAAATAGAGCATTAGATGGGTTAGTGAACAATATATAGTGACAATGATAAATGTGATCAATTTAAATCAAACAATCAAATGTGTGCTTTAGCCCATGCTAAAGATGTTCATGCAATGAAATTTTCCAGCTTTTTAAATTAAACACATACACAAGCAATTGGATTTATATACAGTTACATATAGCAGTGGATCCAACCCCTGGTCCTGAGTATCTCTAATCGGACATTTCAGGTCATGTCACCTTTATTTATATAGCGCTTTAAGGCCAATGGAAGTTATTTTTCAGAGAATGCTAAATCCAACGGCCAACCTATTTGCTTGTTTGTTAGCATTTGTCTTTGAACTGGCCTTTATACAATACAGACTATTTCAAAGCAGCTTTACAGTGATAAACAGGACCTTTACACATTTCAGCTGTTGTTCAGCTCAAGTCAGTTCTGTTGTAAAGATCCTCAATTATTAAATTAGTTCCTTTCATCTAGAATGCAGTTTCTGTAGAAAACGGTGATGTAATCAGGTACTCCAGGATCAGGTTCGGGAAGCACGTTTAGGCTGCATCAGAAATCGCATACTTTTCTACTATACAGTAGGCGAAAAACAGTATGCGACAAAAGTAGTATGTAAGAATTCACAGTACTCATTAAAGAGTAGGAAAACAGTACCTGGATGACCTACTTATTCTGTGTGCATATGACGGACACTTTACTGATCCCATGAGGCCATGGGGCAGGATTTATGAATGGCAGTGAAGCAACACAACTGACACTGGTAGGTCAAATGATAATGACAACATGGCAAATGTAGTTTGTTCTTATTGCATTCACACTACACAGCGGCAGTGAAGAGATTACTTATTCAAAATAAGTACGTACTCAACAGAGTATGCGATTTCGAACGGAGCCATTGTGTTGATAGTTCTCATCTGAAATGAACAGGAAACATCCTCAAACTCTTCCAATTATTTCAAGTGGCTTGTGAATCTTAATTGCTAACCCTGGTTTAAACAAATGTTGTTTTATTTCAAAAAGAGTAACATCCATTTTCCTCTCACTGCTAGAGACTTCCTCATTAACAGTGAGCTTTGGCCATTTGTAGGCAGGAGAATTTGTGAAATAACTGTGTCCAGCAGCATTTGACATTGTTTTTGTCCAGTTTAGATCTTTCATTTCATACTAGTAAAGCATCTGATAGTTCAATTGGTCCAGTTCACATGTGAAAAGAAAGGATGAGACTTGATGTCCTCCACACCGGCTACTCCCGCGCCAAGCCGCTCCACTGGATTATACTGCAACAACTACAAAGAAAGAGAGAGAGAGATCATTACAGGCAAACTATTTTTTTAGGCAGTAGCTTGAACAAAACAAATATTTCATAGTGACCATATGATATTCATTGAGATTACAATATAGCATGTCAACATCACTTAAAGTAGTAGTTCACTTTAAAAAAAAAACTTTTGCTGACAAAGATGTGCATGTCATTCTTTCTTCAGTTAAAAAGAAATTAAGGTTTTTGCATATAAAACGACTTCACAGCATTTTCTCCATATAATGGACTTCAATGAGAACCAAACGGTTCAAGGTCCAAAAGACAGTTTCAGTGCAAACTGTTCAAGGGGCTTTAAACGATTCCATACGATGAATAAGGGTCTTATCAAGCGAAATGATCGCTCATTTAAAAAAATATATATACAACAAAGTTTAAGTTTTATAAGTTTAAATGGTCACCTTGGTCTGCTCTGTGATGCACCTTCGTGACTCTCCTATTTGAACTCGTTCATCAAAATGAACAAATCTTTTCCTGAGTCAACTCACTCATTTCGTTAGTTGAATGAACCAAATGAAATTCGAAAAAGATTTGTTCATTTGATAAATGAGTTCGAACAGGAGACTCACGAACGTGCATCACAGAACAGAGCAAGGCGAGCAAATGAGACTTATAAAACTTAAACATAGTTTTTTTTTGTTTTGTTTTTAAATGAGCGATCGTTTCACTTGATAAGACCCTTATTCATCGTCCTAGTATCATTTAAAGCCCTTTGAAGTCTTTTGGACCTTGAACCGTTTGGTTCCCAGTGAAGTCCATTACATGGAGAAAAATGCTGGAATGTTTTCATTAAAACACTTAATTTCTTTTCAACTGAATAAAGAAAGACATGGACATCTTGGATGACATGGGGTGAGTAAATTATCAGCAAATTTTTTAAAAGTGAACTACTCCTTTAAGTGAAAACAGCATTGGTTCTCAAGTGTACTAATGGAAAGTGAAATGTATATGTTTGTATACAGTCAATAACAAATTAGTATTGTTGAGAATTTTTTTGTTAGAAGACTATTTAAAAGAATAGTTATGAAAGTTAAGATTAAAAAGTTAACATTTAATACACAACACTAAGATTAACAGTTCATGTTTCAGATACATAGGTGGTTAACAGTGATGCGCGGGTTTATCCAAATGAGCAGGTGCCTGCGGTCACCCACGGTTACCGGTCATCCAAAAATATTTTTAATGATATTCGGGTCGCGGTCGGTCGGGATTGTTTGAAAAATGATGCCAATTAAACCTTTGTAATTATATAGTAGGCTACTAGAAACAATTTTCTATGAAATATATATAGGCCTACACTTTATCGGCTGAATAACTGGCACGAAGATGACACTCAAGCTCAGTCTAAACAGTTCTCGGTTTTGTACTGGCGATCTGAGAACCGCTGTAGCTATCTGTGCGTTCGGTAGTGCGCAGTATCAGCTGCTCGTGCTCGCCACTTTTCTCAGGAGTGGCACCAACCTGTCTGGTTCAGTGAACTGTTGGAGTTACTGGAGTAAAATAAAATTTGGGATATTGGTTTATTTTAAATCGGAGGGACTGTCAGGCATGTCTGAAAGTGAGTAACTTTAGGACCTTGTGGATCAAGTCAAGTCAAGTCACATTTATTTATATAGCGCTTTTCACAATACAGATTGTATCAAAGCAGCTTCACAGTGATAACATGACAGTAGTACAACACAGATAAATAATATTGTTAAATGTTAAATAAACCCAACTAAGCAAGCCAAAAGCAAGGCAAAGCAAGGCGACAGTGGCAAGGAACCAAAACTCCATCAGATTGGATGGAGAAAAAACCTTGGGAGAACCCAGGCTCAGTCGGGGCCAGTTCTCCTCTGGCTTACATTCATATTGTTTTTATATAAATATTAAACATAAATATTGTTTATATATAATACGGAGCCATAACATATCGCCAGCGTTGAGTCGTCTCTTCACAGGGTTGGGGCATCTGAGATCCCTGTGAGAGGCTGGATACAAACTGGACCTGACGACGCCATAACAGCACAGAAAGGCAGCACCTACGCAAAGAAAGAGAACTGTTTCGAAACGATTCAGTGTACTGAGTGTAATGTACCGGTTTCAACAGGTTCATTTGAAAGAACCGGTTCAAAGAACGATTCGTTCACGAACCAGCCATGTCTTATGATCACTACAGTCTGCAGGGAGAGGCGGCAATAGAAAAGGTGAAGACTGGGGAGTGGAAGCTTCGCAAATACACAAATAGAAAGAATAAAAAGTGTGGGAGACATTTACCGAAATAATGAAAGATGCTGACCAAAGTAATGGCTTTGTTATGTGTACGTCTTCTTGCGATGCTGTGTTGTTACACGTCTATGGCCCAATGACGCTAGGATGAGCATTTACTAGGCTACTTTTAAAAAATGCGGTCAGGAAGCGGATCGGGTACAATATTCTCTTACTTTTTTTTGCGGTCCGAGCTTGCGGGCGGGTAGTTGAAAACGTCGGTCGGGTGCGGGTTGTTTAAACATTGACCCGACTGGTGGTTAAAAGCATTCTGTGTAATTATGATTTGTGAATTGACTTCATTACCCAAGATGCAGTGAGCAATGGTGAAGGTCACATGATCCACCATATTAGGTAAATCCACCGGCCATCTTGTGAACGATTTGCTGAAGAAGCTTGCTGTATTTACTTTGCTTCAGTTTAGACATTCAATAAAAAGGAAACAAAGTCTCACTTGTTTATTGCTAGTGAGGTGACCTTGGGTGTTATAAAAGGCGCCATTAAATAAAATGCATTATTATTATTCGTTATTCCCAGTTGATAAGATGATAAACGTACAAGTATTGATAAATCTCTGTAGCAAGTGTTGACCTGTGTCTGTGCACGCAGTCTTGTGCTGATGTATACATCTCGATTACGTAAAAAAGTATAATTACAAATACGTATTTTGTAAATACAAAATGAGTCCTTTTTGACAGTTTAGATTACCCAACCACTTCCGTCACTGTGTCCTCTCACTTCTGGTTGCATATATAATTTTTCCACCATGGTAATATGTACCTGTTCCAGCAGAGAGCGTGCCTCTTCCTGACACAAACTCTGGGATGTTCAGGGATGAGTGTCTACCAATGCCAGCAGGATGACACTGATATAGAGGCTAAACACACACAGCAAACTACACATGAACAACAACAAACTTAATAATAGTGTTAACCTTTAACATTAAGCTGTTGAAATTACATTAAAATAAAATTATTAATAATACAATTATCTCTTTAATACAATTTACCACACTCAAACAATGCATCAATATTTTTTTGAATGATTCACATGATGATTAGAGTGTTGAAATACTCCTACCTTTCCAACTATGAGCTCAAATAAAGGGCTCCCAAACTCCACCAATCACACGCTGAGCGTC
This sequence comes from Hybognathus amarus, assembly GCA_030378365.1. NCBI lineage: Eukaryota > Metazoa > Chordata > Actinopteri > Cypriniformes > Leuciscidae > Hybognathus > Hybognathus amarus. The sequence continues at coordinate 372,206 of JAQIUQ010000241.1, forward strand.
TTCTACAAGATTCCACCCACTTCTATATGTCACAGAGAAAGATAAGTTATTGTAAGTGCAACAAAATATTCCATAGATGTGAAAGAATGTTAACTCATAAACCAACTAAATTAGAAAAGTAGCTTTATTGCTACTCCTCATCAACAGCGCATAAATATTTAGCACAATCAATCGACATCACCAATGAGGCAATAAAGCTCTGACTGTCACCATGCAGATAGAAAGCAAAATACAGAAGGACACAAATCCAAACAAATACTAAACATAAAAAAAACTAACAACAAACCAAATGCTCTTTCTGTTGTACCAGTGGATAATCTTAAATGTATAACCATTCATATTATTTATGCAAGGTACATGAAAAAAAAGGACTTAAATTACATTTAAAACAGCACAATAGTCGTGCTCAATGACTTTATATTGCTTGTATGAAACCTCTTCATATATGAACAATATAATATTACTGAAAATTAAAACTGAAATAACATTACAAAGTCCTTCACTACTTTCTACTGCACAGTTGCATTCCATCTTCTTTGACCTCTTTCCACTTTATCATCATGAAAAATTACGAATTTCCTTCTAGTAAATAAAAATTTCTTTGAAAATAGAAATTGACATGAAAATGAGAAATTATTGACATGAGAATGACAAAGTACTCTAATGGGTAAGTTGGCTTTGCTTTATTTCATTTTCAAATACATTTAAGAGAAAATACTTGTCAATAAGCTTTTTTATCATTAATAGGCTATATTATATAGCTCATATTATACAACCTTTATTTTTGTTTTCTTTTTTTTTAAATTGATGAAGGTCATTTGATTGACTGTTTAAAACACAACAGATATCATCAATGCACTTTTGGGTAAAAATTATGTGTATTTTGGCCATGATCAATGCATCGCCATTTTAATTCAGCGTAAGACGTGCGGCAAATAGACAGGACATCGAAAAGACTGCGGCACTGCTGCTCCTGCTATGCGCTGCTGCGCCGCCTCTGCGTGCGGTGTGAATGCTCTAATCTGTTAACATGGGCGAAAAACGCTCTGCTAACGTGTACAGTGTGAAACCGGCGTTAAAGTCTTAAATGGGTGTAGAGCTGATCACCATGGCAGTTCTGCAGGTCTAGCGTCTTTTAGGACTTTGACGAGGGGGCTGGCTTTACTTCTGAGGAAGTCAAGAAGACCAAACGGGTGATTGATCTGGAGGGTAGTTCCACAGAGCACACAACTTATTCAATCTGTCACTTCATGGCCTTTCTCCCCTTCTGGCTTAATAGCTTGTGGCTCAAGAAGTCTGTCCCTTACTGGCTAGTCAGAAAACGAAAGAAACGCATCTGAAAAAAGCGCCACTCTGATATCGATTCTGGTTTGGAATCGTAACGCAAGACGTAACGCACTACGCAGTAGTCCACGTCTGTCGCCATGGTTACTATGGCAGCACAAGCGCAAACCAGGGATAACGCGGATATTACGTCATTGACAGACGACAAGTGAACACTTTTTAAAATTGTAAATTTCTCTGAAAATACAAACACTTGGAAACATTTAGGATAATGAAAAGTACACAATTGAAAAAAATATATAACACTGTGCATGTGCTTTTTGGATATTTTGATATAAAAAAATTCGTACATACTGTACTTATGATTCAATTCAGATTGGATTATGTTGGTAATCAGCACTTACCTAACGCTAAAAGCTTTCAATCTTCTTTTTAAACTGCAATGGTATGACTTGTCCCACCCCCCAGAATGCAACTGAATAGAATACTTGAAAAAACGTAAAGAAAACTACCACAAGCTTCCTCTCGGGTAAGTGACATCACTAACCCTAAAATTTACATAAACCTCACCCACGGAAACACGATTTTATAGATTATCATGACAGAATATGCTAATGAATGACTAGAATATAACTACACATAAGCTACCTAAATTCATCAACTAACCATTCAGAAATGACAATTTTAACATGCTATATAAAAATATCTGTGGGGTATATTGAGCTAACACTTCACATACACTCTGGGGACATCAAAGACTTATTTTACATCTTGTGAAGTAAGAAATAAGGTACGAGAGGCTGTGCTGTATTGTGAATAAGTAATGGCTGTAGGGCGTTGTTAGGCTCGACGTTAAGCGTGAGTAACCCCTTCTGCCGTCACTTATTCCCGAACACTTGCCTCGAGTACCTTATTGCTCATAAAATGGTTACCACACATTACAAATATTAAAGTAAAAAAAAATTGTATTAGTGCAACTTTCATAAAGTAAAATCACTAAAAGCCTTCCTTCCACTAGAAAAAGTTCGACTGAACAGCAACAACGTTCCAATGTGTAAAATGCATGAAAGCTCAAATAAAAACAACAAACTACAGTGTTGCGCAGTGATGCATAGAGCCGCTGGGTGAAGCAGTCATAGCCGTATTTCTATCATGAATAATCAGGATCAAGGATTGGAACGAACCACTTTATCAAAGGGCATTATACCACCCCTTTATTTTTTAAAATAAAACTCCATAATTGATTGTGGTGGATGGTGAACTCAAAGAAAGATGACATACAGTGCATTTAAAGACAGAATGTGTTTATAATGTTAAGACAAGCTGACCTGGTGCGCAGTACATCTTTGAGAAGGCGTTAGGGTCACATGACTCCTCTACATCACTCCAGCTACAGAAATAGGTCAGCTGCACATGACCTGAGAGAGAGAGAGAGAGAGAGATCAATCCAACTCTGATCAAATTACACCACAGCCTTAAATAAAGTTATGTAATGTGCACTAGTCTTTTACTTATAATTCAAGACTCCACAAAAATAATTTAATGAATACTGAAAAAAGAAAAATATTTCACACATACACATGTAATGAAAATGACAATTATGTGAACTTGAATAGAGAACTTGGCACATGCATTTTAAACTAGATTTTGAAAACATTTCTTTTAAGATAAAGGGGGACAAACCAATATAATAAAAATACATTTAAATAGAAGATCACAGCATGTGTCTTTGGTTGTGTGTTTGTCAAACAGAGAAGTTTGTCAATCCAGGGATGCACCAATAATCGTTATATCGGCTGATCATTTTCACCATCAGCTATCGAATTTAGTGTTTTTTTAAAAACAGCCAATGACCAGGGCTGATCCTGGCACTCTTCACATTCAATAATCGCAGAGTTTTGTTACTTCTGACACTGAAACAAAGTCTCAGCTTTAAAATACTGCCCATTTAATCATAAAAATTCAAACAATAAATTACATTTTGACACTCTCAGATGTGACATATCGCTGTAGCACCTCTGTTCAAGCGGCAGTGCAGAGCATTTTATTTTCTTCTACTTTAATACAAGATATAGCATTAAAAATCATGCATAAACATCAAATGGTACATCGAGTGTTTCAAGAGAGGAGACACTGCATTTACCTCAGAAAAGTTATCCAATGTTCACATTTAGATAGCTATTAAAAAAACACTAGAGAGGAGCTTACTTACTGTTAATTATATAATGATACTGTATGCTTGAATAAACCCATAAATATAAATGTTTATGAAAACTACCTTATATGCAACTGAGATATTTATTTGAGTGTAATTATCATATCTAAAAATAAAATAGCAGTTGAATAAATAGCTATTTATTTCAACCTCTAATATTATAGTAATGTATAAGTAGTATTTATGCTTATTGCCATCACTGGCTATTACATTAATATTAAACATTTAACAACATAATATCACAAGTACAACATAATGAAAAACTTGACAAAAAATTAAATAAATATGTACATGTAGAAAATGAGTATAATTCTATAACATATTCTTTCAGACAAGTACATTTAAAAAATAAATAAATAAAAATTCCATAAGTCCTTAAAAGTTTTCCCTGATAAAAAGCGCTGTATCATGTTTTCAGCATTAGTTGGGAAATATTTTTCAACCTATCTGATTTGGCAGAGGTTGAATCCCACTTCTGTGATGGCTACATTTGCCTATAATGCCCACCTATGTTCTACATTGTATGCTGGTGAACAAAATGACCCAACCGCAAACACTAATGCTTGTTCTTGTTGTGTATGCCGAGAAGATGCTGGATTCAGCTCTTGCAAAAGCAAATTTTTAGAGTAACTGAGTTCTTTCAATGTTTCATCATCAGATACAAGCTCAGATTGATATGGTAAAATCGGCAACATCGTTACTCTCTTTACAAGGTGTACACAATCGCTATAGGCCTTACAGGCGGTCAGCTTCAAACAAGCACTGTAAGTGGTAGACCAATTGGCAGACAGGTCTGTCTGGCCAATTAGAACAGAGTAGGCACGGGACAAGGAGGGATTTAAAGATAATGAATCATAAGACCTACGTTTGAGAATCATTGAAATATGTGGTGAGTCAAGGAAATGTATTTATGAGTCGTAATTATGAGAAATTGAAAGTGGTTTTTGTAGAAAGCTCAAAGCAAAAATAGTAATTTCAGCCATGGTTTTAATCCAGTTATTTATATCTTTTGCCGTAGTGTCTGTAGACATAGGTTATAGTATATATATATATATATATAAAACTAGAAATGTTAATGCTTAAAAGCATGCAAAAAAAAATAAAAAAATTCCTGTGTCCATGTGAATAGTTTCTCAAGGGCATGCAATGCTAAAATATGTATATATGCAGTACAGTGCAAAAGTCTTGGGCATGCAGAGTATTTTCACTCCAAAAAGTGGTTTTAAGCCAGTTATTTATATATTTTGCATTTTGTCAGTAAGAAATATCAGCTTACATTTCCTAACATTGATTTTGCCATTAATTGAGTGAGCTTTTTTCATTTTTGCAAACGTCCTTTAGAGGCTCGGTAATACGCTGCTGAAGAATATCATGAGAAGAAACTCAAAACGCTTATAACCGGCCACAATCATTCAGTTGTGCTTTGACAATCATTAAAGAATCACAAAACAGCTGCCTTCTTGTATGATACTTTTATTTTCATTAAATCCTTTTAAATTCATTCGATTTTCTATTATAGAAAACTAAATAGGGGCAATAGTCTGGAAATGCAAATATTTTTCCATACTCTGCTTTCTTTTCCATAATTTTCCAAAACTATGTAGAAACCCTGCTCTGAATAACTGGCTATGGTTATCGGTAAGAGAAATGTAGTATCAGTGCATCATTAACACATCAACAGTGGAAATTTGATTTCTCAATAGCCATGTTTCCATCTACTTGTCAATCGAATTATCTGAAGTTCGGTAAAAAACTCATGCGAATAAAGCTGGTGAAAGTGTGTTTCCATCAAATGGCTTTAAAGCGAATAAAAACCTGTACGTAATGACGTCACATGCTGTTTTGCGATCAAATTGGTATATCGAATTGATTTGAGACATTTTACGGTGTTTCCATTCATTTTCCCACTGAATCGAACAACATTCAAGCAAACTTTTGCGAACAAAGTTTTGTTAGACAAAACGGATCACGCTATCTACCAACAAATGATCAAGTATTTCACAAGTTGAAGCCTAATAATGCTTATCGGTATGTGCCAGCTGATAGCGACATATGTATAGGATAATGTATGCGAGGCGGTTGTTAGCCTGAAGGGGTTGTATTCGCTATAAACAACCGCCTCGCTATATATTATCCTGCTTATTACATACACTCACCGGCCACTTTATTAGGTACCCCATGCTAGTAACGGGTTGGACCCCCTTTTACCTTCAGAACTGCCTCAATTCTTCGTGGCATAGATTCAACAAGGTGCTGGAAGCATTCCTCAGGGAGTTTGGTCCATATTGACATGATGGCATCACACAGTTGCCGCAGATTTGTCGGCTGCACATCCATGATGCGATCTCCCGTTCCACCACATCCCAAAGATGCTCTATTGGATTGAGATCTGGTGACTGTGGAGGCCATTTGAGTACAGCGAACTCATTGTCATGTTCAAGAAACCAGTCTGAGATGATTCCAGCTTTATGACATGGCGCATTATCCTGCTGAAAGTAGCCATCAGAAGTTGGGTACATTGTGGTCATAAAGGGATGGACATGGTCAGCAACAATACTCAGGTAGGCTGTGGCGTTGCAACGATGCTCGAATTGGTACCAAGGGGCCCAAAGAGTGCCAAGAAAATATTCCCCACACCATGACACCACCACCACCAGCCTGAACCGTTGATACAAGGCAGGATGGATCGATGCTTTCATGTTGTAAGACGCCAAATTCTGACCCTACCATCCAAATGTCGCAGCAGAAATCGAGACTCATCAGACCAGGCAACGTTTTTCCAATCTTCTATTGTCCAATTTCGATGAGCTTGTGCAAATTGTAGCCTCAGTTTCCTGTTCTTAGCTGAAAGGAGTGGCACCCGGTGTGGTCTTCTGCTGCTGTAGCCCATCTGCCTCAAAGTTCAGACATACTGTGTGTTCAGAGATGCTCTTCTGCCCACCTTGGTTGTAACGGGTGGTTATTTGAGTCACTGTTGCCCTTCATATCAGCTTGGAACCAGTCTGGCCATTCTCCTCTGACCTCTGGCATCAACAAGGCATTTCCGCCCACAGAACTGCCGCTCACTGGATGTTTTTTCTTTTTCGGACCATTCTCTGTAAACCCTAGAGATGGTTGTGCGTGAAAATCCCAGTAGATTAGCAGTTTCTGAAATACTCAGACCAGCCCTTCTGGCACCAACAATCATGCCACGTTCAAAGTCACTCAAATCACCTTTCTTCCCCATACTGATGCTTGGTTTGAACTGCAGGAGATTGTCTTGACCATGTCTACATGCCTAAATGCACTGAGTTGCCGCCATGTGATTGGCTGCTTAGAAATTAAGTGTTAACGAGCAGTTGGACAGGTGTACCTAATAAAGTGGCCGGTGAGTGTATAAATCAACCAAATAAATAAATAAATCAATAATTTGACACAAAATATTGACTAAACGAGTTTATTGATTTAAAAACAAGTATTGCTTCTGCTAAAGAAAATAGTCTGTTCCGTCTCTGCGTCCATGGCAACGGTGTTATACTAGCAGCGCCGCAGTCTGTTAACCAGAAATAACAGACCACATTATACATTAGAACTCAACCAAGCCACGTAAAAACAAGCAAAACTAACCTAAGAAAAAAGCGACGCTATAAACATTGCTATGATGATGCTGATGCACGTAAATGCCCGACGACAGCGGAGGTGAATGTGGTGTGGGAACGACAGTGCTCCATCAGTTCTGGGAGATCCTGGTTCATAACCCTTTGGTTTTTTTATTTTTTCCTTTGTCCACTTACATCGGTCTTTGTTGACATCCGCCATGTGTGAGCAAACAGACTGTCCAGAAATGAACTTGTCTTCTGACGTGTTGCAACCATAAAAGGTCATAAAACGTAATCGCAATTCATTATTTATTCGGCAAATAACGTTTCCATCAGCTTTTATCGCATTAGCCGTATATCGATCAAGAGAAAATCCGATGAGACCGATCGTATTTCATTTGAGTCGATTTTCATGAAATTTTATCGAATTTTACTGTTTCCATAAGGCATTTTTCATTCGATATCACTTAATTCGGATAAAAACGTGTCAATGGAAACAAGGCTAGTGACTGCCTAATTTACTAATTTACATTAATTTACTTCATTCAGACAATTTAACCATCAATTGCAGACAGAGGGATGAAGTTTATCACAGATGTATTTTTACACATCTTCATTTGAACACGGTCTTGAGAGTTTGATAGTTTCACTCTTTTTATATCAATTGATGAAGCAATTTAAACTCTATTGTGTAGTCACTTAAATAACCATGCTCAAAATAACCAAGTTTGTAAATATTCAGCCTTTGAGAATAAGCAGATGCCTCTGCCAGTTGTTTCTGTAATGGGCGGAACTAATGTGCAAATACTATTCTCAAAAGCCGACATAAGGTAAAAAAACATTGGGCCTTGAACAGCACATTTCAACAGTGTGCAGTGAGTAAGTGTTTCACCTGTGTTGTTTAGTAGTATGTTGCTGGGGTTCAGGTCTCGACAGATGACACCCTCCTGATGCAGCGCATCCAGAGCCAGAACCATGTCAGCAGCCCAGCTCCGCACCATCGCCTCTGGGATACGGGTGTCTAATGAAACAGCCGCCAACCTATCCAGCTCTTGAAACAACTTCGACACTTTCTCAACCTCCTGCTCTCCTGAGGTGCCCTCTGACCCCAACCCCACGTCTTCATGCTCAGCCAAGCTCTTCTGAGATCTGGGAACCGCTGCGTCCAGCGTACCCGAGAGCTTGGGGGAAGACAGAGTCAATAAGTCTGCTGTTTTTGATGGTTTGTGTGGAAGTGGAATCGTAGCCACATCAACAGACGGGTCCAACTCTGCGTTCTCTCCTCTCTGAAGAACATCTGGCCTGCCAAATGTGGGAGAGGTTTTGTCTACAACAGGGAAAGCGATGCCTTCGGGGACAAGCTCTTCCTCTAACACATCTCCGGTGCCTCCTTCGAGTGCCGGCAGATTGACCAAAAGATCAGGCGGTTGTCCCTCAACAGCACAGCTGACATTCGCATTTTCCGACACAGCCTCTTTAAAGGAAATTACCGGCACCAACTCATTTGAGCATTGATCACCGTCAGACCTCCAGAGATCCGACTCTTCCTGTTGCTTCTCCAGTGGCTCCTCTATACCAGCATCTGAGGGTGAAGACAGTGGCTTGCAGACGTTCCTCACCCTCACTGTAGAAGAGCTCCTTGGGCGGTGATGGGCTCAGATGGTCAGATGTGCATTGATCCATAAAGCCAGCCAGTTGATCCTCCTCAGTGAAGAAGCACAGCTCCTGCATTGAAACCGGAGAGCACAGACTATCAGTGTTTAGCGTTGAACAAGCATGTTTCTGTGTGCAGGGGTTTTCCTCTGGCTCCAGCTTCTCCTGCTCGTACTCGTTGCACAGTGTCAGGTAGCTGTTGGTGCACTCCTCCTCAGAGGTGGCTCCCGAGTCTGGCGGTCGGGCTCCTGAATGGACGTTCTCCAAAGCTTCAGGACCCGGGAATCCACACTGCTGGAACCAGTGGGCACAGGGTTCAGGGCTGAATGTATAGCTTTAGAGTGAGCTTTCTGGATGAAAGGTATGTTGAAGCTTTCGTCGGGACTGCTGCCATGCAGATACTTGCAGATATGAGTCCACAATTTACCACCTGATGAGACAAAGAGGAAGTGCTAATCAGCATCCTGTTTACACACTCACGCATTTAGTAAAAAGTAAAAACGCAAGGAAAACACCACACACCCTCAGCATACTCCAGTAAAAGAAAGATGGAATCCTCTGAGATAATGTATTTCTCCAGTTGTACCATGTTAGGCAGGGAACGAGGCACAACGGTCTTCTTAACACGCCCACAAGCACTGCTTTTCCTTAAACCCTGAACACACACAAACACAAATCATGTCAGTACAAATCAGGGGTCTCAATCTACACAAGACTGCAGTCCAAAAAGAGCTTTCAGAAAAACTTTGTTACAAATATTAAAATGTAATAATTACCAGAGCTGTCTAAATGGAAGCATCTGTTGAGTTCAGTTGAGATTTATTTTTAATTTGCTGTACTGCTAATCCAGCCACTTTATTTTGGCAGTCAAACTGAAAATGTTGCAAATATAATGTGTAAACTGATTGTTACAGTACGTCAAGTCCTCGTATATTCCTATTAGATCTGACCATTACATCAGAAAGCTTGAGATACATCTGAATCTCTAAACGGGACTGTGAGCTGCTGCATAGCGCCACCGCCTAATTGCTGATACTGTGTACCGGTGAGCAGCGGCCCACTTTTAGCACTGCATACAGATCAAAAATACGTGTTCCTCAATAGTTAAGGTTATTGACGTTTTAGTCATTTCAGGTCGAAGTCCATTAAAATTACGAGCCACACAACTCAAGTGCCCATCTCTGGATGGGAGTATGCTTACATAATTGTGCCACACAATCTCCAACATAGACTAGAATGAGCCCGAAATATGAACACATTTTAAAATCGATCTAATTTAGAGGGTAAAATTTTGTTTATTGTACTTCTACAGAATAAAGGGGAGATATAATTTTAATAATGACTGCACTTTATTACACATTTTTAAAGTAACTCTCGTCCATTTACCTAATACAATATTGTCACAATGGGTCTCTATAAAGGGAAGATAGGTTGACGGAGCCTTTTCTCTATGTGCCAATAGTAATACTTGAAATTTGGAAGACTCACTTCTCCATCAGTCTTCATAAGCTGTTGGGTTTTGTACTTAATTCTTGGACCCTACCCAGACTAAAACACATTTTTCTAACATACTTTTGGGGATATCTACAGGCAACATCTGTGGGCCCTTGAAGCCACTTATATTCACTTGATATTCTGTTTATGCCATCACCATAATACCTCCCTTTTATAAATCCAATTTGATCTCAATTTTAGTTGCTTATAAACATATTAATGGCACAGGTGTAATTACACTCCATTGAGCACAAACATGGCTACCATAATATGTGAGCAACGTGCGTGTATAAATATTATATCTGTGTGTGTGTGTGATATATGTGTATATATATATATATATATATATATATATATATATATATATTTGTGCATGATATACATATACACACACACACACACACATAGTAAGAGTTCACGAGAGTGAATGAACGGCACAGAACTTTTAGTGACGTCGCTCGCATGCGTGTCTGTCATTCATGCATATTTAATCAGTCTTTGTGCAGTTTAACCTTACAGACACTTTTCAATAACGTGATTAGAACAAAGCAGATCTGCGATTTCACCTTTTTCATTTTAAATAGTGTGTAATGTCGCTGTTGGTGCATGGACAGTATCTACAAAGTTGCAGCGCTGAATGTTCAGTGTAAGTAGAGATATCGTCTTTTAAAAATCAGGAAGTATAATTGCCTACAAAAACGACTTGATTGGGACTACAGCTGGGTTATGGTACGTCACTAACCCACACATTTGCATCAACCACTCCCTCCGGAATATACAGGAAAGGGCATGACCATATTTCTGCAGCACGTCGAGTGAGTTGTGTTCATCCAGCTGTCAGGTCTTCTGTGTTTGAGCTTCCCACGGACGCTATACTTCGACAACAATGGATACAATTTATGTTTGATTATATTCCTGAAAGTGACGATCGTAATCTAGCTCTCTGTGCTGCGCATTTTACGGAAGACAGCTTCCAGAATCTCCACGAATTCAATGTCAGATTCAACAAGAAACTGTTTCTAAAACATAAAGCAGTTCCAACTTTAAAACAAGAGTCAGCAGTTGTTGGGCCACAACCTGTAAGTAGGCTAAGACTTAATCATTTTAAATGTATTTGCATGTATAATTCCCGACGTAGCGTTGTGTTTTATTTTTTTTTCAAATGCCAGCGCTGGCTTTGTAGGTTTTATGGGCTAATAGTTAGGCTATTTTGTGTCTACGACAAACGCGTACAAACATTATGGACCTGAATTTTGTATAAATACTAATGTTGTAAATGTATTTTTCATGTATATATGCTTTATGACTTTATTTTCGATTTGATCAAGATCGTAAACTTGCCAACGCTGTTTGTGTTTAACATTAGTAGCCAGTCAGTTGCTAGTCAGATGCTACGTTCCAGTCAGATGCTACTGTGTAAAATAAACGTGTATAAAGTAAAAAAATTTAGCAAATTATCATTCAGAAACCTTTATTATGAGCCGTGTGTGGTGAGGTTCTGCTTGACTCGATTCATCGCGGCTATCTCGGTCTGATTCTGCCTCACTGATACTGCAGTCTCGACATCATTATTTACGTGTATCCACTGTCTATGTTATCCACCTTTGGCATGCCCGTATCGCCGGTAAAGGTAATGGAAAACCTTCCGGACAACGTGAGCGACAGTGTAGCCAATCACAACACACCCGCCCAACGAACCAATCTGAGCCCGCCACGTGTTTCTGAGGGAGTGTTTTCATAGACTCACAGGGCTCCAGACAAACTTTTCTACTGGTTGCACTGGTGCTACCAACTTTTTCAGTTGGTCACACAAGCATATGATTTGGTCGCATTTTTTTTTTTGCTACATGCCATGAGATTAATCAATGCATACTGATGAATAGTGGTTTTAATGGACCAAAGCTAGCAAAGGCTTTCTGGGTTGCAGCATAAACACCTGTAATATATTAATTATCATTGCCAGATTTCAGGATTTTCATGGATTTGACAGTAATTTTAATCTGTAATTTTAAGCATTTTGTAGTTCAATTGTATGCAATCTATTTACATTTGAATCATATTCTATCTATCCGTCTATCTATATGGTCCGTCCGTTCCTTCTTTTATCATTTTTCTATCAGCATCATCTTTCTATCTTTTAAAAATCATTTAACATTCAAATGTATTCATTACATTTTAATAGATTAGAGTATTATAATAAGCTAATACAGATTTTCCTTGTCAAAGTTTATAGTTGTAATAAAAACAGAAATCTCACAGTCCTTACCTTCTGCATTTTATAATAATTTCCTTTCCTCAGTTGAGCGATTACTCTCATCTAACCGCTGAAAGACGTAGTAAGAAGGGGCTTAAAGGACAACTCCGGTGCAAAATGAACCTTTGGTCTAATTACACATTGTTACCTAGTCAACCGTTATCTGAGATTTGTTTTCATGATTGCCGAATGTAAATAGTTTTATCTATAAAAACAGTTTAGCCTATAATGCTAGTAATAACTCTAGTATATTGGGCATAGAGTAATGACAAATAAATATCGCTTGTTATTACCACTAACAAGGCTCAAAATAGCCCCACAGTAACACGGTAGCATAATAAGGGTCTCTACATTCAAACCGAGGCATTGAGAACTTTGTCAGTGTCCATACAGTTTAATAAGAAGATATTTTATACACACAGTCAACTTCGCGAATACAGGAAGAAGCCATCTTTGAAATATAGTCTCTACTAGTCGATACTACGAACGCCGATCCAAGTGCGCTGAACTGTGCAGAATCTCATATGGTCCGTTGTTTCTGGAAGAAGCCAAACACTAACCATTTTCTTCTCTTTAATATGTACATGTAGCCTACTGTTCGCGCTCACCTTATCACCTTATTCACATATCACCAGCGCACTTGGATCAGCGTTCGTAGATCGACTGATGGAGACTATATTTCAAAGATGGCTTCTTCCTGTATTCGCGAAGTTGACTGTGTGTATAAAATATCTTCTTATTAAACTGTATGGACACTGACAAAGTTCTCAATGCTTCAGTTTGAATGTAGAGACCCTTATTATGCTACAGTGTTACTGTGGGGCTATTTTGAGCCTTGTTAGTGGTAATAACAAGCGATTTTTATTTGTCATTACTCTATGCCCTATATACTAGCATTATAGGCTAAACTGTTTTTATAGATAAAACTATTTACATTCGGCAATCATGAAAACAAATCTCAGATAACGGTTGACTAGGTAACAGTGTGTAATTAGCCCAAAGGTTCATTTTGTGCCGGAGTTGTGCCTTTAATTCGTAATTGCGCATTCCACCATCAGTGTGCAATGCGCGTTACGTATCTACGTTCGTCAATAAATAAACTGCAGGCACTGGGCAACTCCGCATCCGAGTTCGACCCCGGGATAAAATAGTCCAAATATAAACACTTATTATAGGCGTACCGTAGCGATTCAGGATAAATCAATAACACGTAGTGGTGCACGATATATCGGCCGACGATATAACATCGGCCGATTTGGTAAATTTTTTATACATCGGTATCGATTCTGATGTCAAAATAGGGCCGATGTGAACAGGCCGATGATCATTCCTCTGTATTTGACGTGCGTGTAGATTTGAGTGTGGGGGCTGGGATGTTTGTTTTACACGAGCGTGCGTGAGTCCGTTCAAAACGTCAAGTGCCGACTGGAACTGGCCCACTGTTTTCTGTCAGCCTAATGCGTATTTTTGTCCCGCCAAAGCCATATTTGACCGGTAAGTGATGTAGATTGACTGCTTCGCTTGTTTAACTGAGGGAACGAGAGAGAGAGAGAGAGAGAGAGAGAGAGAGAGAGAAGCGCTCTCCCTCACTCGCGCATGTTTATGAATTGAGTTGACTGAATATCTTTGAGAATACACAATGGTAAAAGGTTTTTTTCTGAACTACTGGTTGTGAATTGTGCTAAAATAGTGTTGCCTTATCTTCTCTGAAAAGCTTTCCACACATCAGATCAGATGACATAAACCACACTTTCAATAAACCAAAAAAAATCTACCTGGTGATAAAATGTTTTCTGTGTCGAGAACTATAAAAAATAGGTTGAGACAAATCTAATGCCGATGTCCTAAACTGCCTGGATAATCACACAACGTGTGCAGTCACCGTGCTCCGTTAATGACACATCCGATTCGCGAACTAATGACTAATTTCAACCGATTCACTTTAATGAATGGTTAAAACAACTGATCTGTCCTTCACTGAACTCAAGAGACATAAATCGGAAACACTTTACAATAAGGTTCCATTTATTAAAGTTTACATTTATTAACATTCTATTAATATTAGTTTAATTTAATATTATAATATATTAAATATATATTTAATATTATTTAATATTAGATTTTTACTCCATGATAAAACCAGCCCAGTCATTCTAGAAAAATTCATTCTTTCCAAATAGAGATATTCAAGTAATCTGGTGAAATTGTTTTTATCACAATATATATCACAGAAAAATAAAATATCACAAAATGTAATTTTTTTACCAATTTCGTGCAGCCCTAATCCTCACTATGTGTTTTCTATACAGAGATATCGACATCGGTAAATATCGGTATCGGCAATAACAGCAATATTAATATGGGTTATCGGCATCGGCCACAAATTTTCACATCAGTGCATCACTAATAACATGGTTTGGAAAATGGATTCATGATGTAGCCTACTCATTCGTTTTGAACATAATGTAGCGACTGTCAATGGCTGTGTGGCTGTCCATCAGCTATGTGGAACCCGGGTGCGCTGTTGGTTGGCGGCCTGGGAAGAGGGGGGCGGGTAGAGGATCGAAGTTCGTCTGTTGTTTTTGGTTGCTCTATCTCAGAAGCTGCGTTTCTGAATGCCTGCACGTGCTCTGACGAATGAAACAAGTTAACTGAACTCTGGCCTCGATGTGAGATGCTACAATAAGTTACGGACTGCAGCAGCTGATACAACGGCGTTTTGTTGCGCGAGCATCCACTCGCACATATGCGACCATATAAAATTTTAACTCGCACATTCTGAAAAAATGGTCGCATGTGCAACCAATTTGGTCGCAGTCTGGAACCCTGACTCAGGAAGTGAACCACTCGTTCTGGGGACAGAGGAGAAGCGCGGCTTACAATAAAGGTGAAATTTATGAAAAATGAGACTTTTGAAAAAGTAAAACCATGGATACATGTTATATTGCATCCAATAAACACAATCATGCAAAGAAAAAAACGCAGTCAACCACCCCTTTAAGAATAAATAACTTAATACATCAGCTGAATCCGTGCTCCTCGAAATGAAACTACCAGAACTTCTGAGGTAACTTCTCCAGGATTATTATGATAGTATTATTCCTCACAGTGCAGCAAGACAAGCTTAAGAACAAGATTCTTATCAAACTGGATGTTTTATCCTAGCCTGGCTGCGCCCTCCTACGCACTTCCGCTCAATTTCATTTTCCTTCAGTACTACGTCTGGGATCGCTCCATAGCCTTAGGTTTCCAGAAATCAATTTTTTGTAGGACCAATCAGCGAATAGAGGGAGTGGCTGAGAATGATGACGTTGATGTAGTGCGCGTCAGTTTGAGTTTGGCAGCGGGGAAGACGTGAGAAATGCTATTCGGTCCGTTGTTGGAAAAGAAACTGCCGAATATACAGAATTTAAAGCCGGATTGTTATCGTCTCACCGCTTGTTACACTAACGGAGGATCAAGTGAAGGAGGCAGAAAGGTTGGAAGTTCGTGCTGGGCAGCGCTTCGATGTGCACGATGACCGTGACATTTTGAACGGACGCTGTAGCCTGGTGTTCGGAAGCCCTGAGTCCTGGCTGCTAAACTATTGTTGAATATGCACTCAGGAGTCATGTCAGCTCATATTCCCAACAGTAAATTTACGGATTCTTGTGATGAATAGAACACTTTGAGCCCCTATGTCTACTCGCACAGGAGGTTGGTGTCAGTATTACATGTTGTAAATCATACAAATTGGTTGTAAATTTTTTTAAATAATTGTCATAAATAAAAATGTGAAAACCCATACTTTGAAGACCACATTTTCAGTTTTAGATGGTTAATTTGTTTAATAAAAAAATGCCATATAAAAATGTACAAACCACAGTCTATGGTACAAACACATACTTTGAAGGCCATAATTAAGCTAATTAAGCTAATTAAGAAACGTTATATGACTTGTTATTTATTACACATATACAGATCATTCAGTGTAACTGTTACAGCATTTGCGGCAGATCAGAAATGACCGCAGCGGCGTCTGCATATTTGTAATGATTAGACACGGCTGAATGAATACGACCGTTGAATGAATACATCGCTGTCCTTCGTGTCAAATATACATTTCGAATTAATAGTTGTTCCTAGATTAACAAAACCTGCAGGTCTCGTTGACTGAAATCCTATTGTAAACATAATCCTGATATTCGGACTTTCTGTTTCCAGCCGTTTCGGCGCATGATATACGTCACTCACGACCACACGTTAGCGATTGGCTATGGCAGATCCTGAGTGACTCTGGGCAGATCCAATAGTTTTGAACTTTAACAGTGAACCCGCCTACAAGGAAGGAAACGTTTCTCAATGGAGGGGGCCAGACTCTATGTACGAATCAAATGTACTAGAGTCTGGTTGAACCAGGCTAGTTTTATCCAGCTGATGTGGGCGTTTTAATGGCTTGCCTCAACATTTGCATTTGAATAGTGCGCGCTCTCAGTGGGCGTGGTCACATTAACACATCATCCACTAAAATTAGCTGAAAGGAAAAAGACTGACATCTCTCCCTTTTCATACAGATTACATAAACTGAGAATAGTTGTTTTTAAAGGTGCAAAACGCAAGTATCTGAGTTTTTGCAGAACTACGTCCCCTCTGGCGACAAGCGAAACTGCATGCGCCCTCATGGAACACACACACACACATACACGGCACCAAGGTTATAATCATTAATGAAAACTAGATGGGAAAAAACATTGTTGTTAACTGAAATAAAAATGAAAACAAGCCATCACAAAAAAAGTATAACTAACTAAAACTGTAATGTGTGTTTGCAAAACTAACTAAAATAAAATTATAGAGCAAATGTTCTTAGTTTTCATTTTTGAAAATGTCTTTCATTTTAACGCTATTTAAAACACGCAGTGTATTCGTTCAGCCGCATTTCATTTCCCTGTAATGCTCTCCCTCCGTCTCTCACATGCACGCGCGCGCACACGCACACAGCCCCTCCCCTCCGTGCAGTGAACACCGCGTCTCCATGAAAACAAGGGTTCGATGTTGAGAGCAAGGTTCGCGAAAGGTTGGTATCTCATGATGAACATCTTTACACAATCACACATTAAAAGGTGGTGTACAAATATTTGAAATTCTTAATACAATTCTGTCAGTGTGTTAATGTCGACCCGAGAAGCGATTGAGACCTTCGTTAGAAAGTTAACTGGCTTAGTCGCAATTTTGAGGTAAAATGCTGCTGGGTTGTCGATGTCAAAACTCTATAAAACTCTATTAAATAATGTTATGTCATTATTTTACTCTTACAATGAATGTTTGCTGCTTCAGTCCAGATTAGTGTTGTATAGGGTAAATTTAGTAGGGGAGCGCGGGGCACAAAGTAACGTGGGGCTAGTTGTATTTTTTAACAGTCTATGGTTGTAACATGCTTGTTTTAAATACTTCCACACACGCTGGCATGACGAAACTTGGTTTATTTACTAGTTGCCATTTCAACACTATATAGAGAAAAAAAATTTAAAGAAATAAAAATGTAAAAGTTAATTTTTCATCTTTATTTAAATTAGACAATTCTGAATGATTTAGTTCTTTAATGCTTCGCTAACCCGCTTCAGTCACCATGATTTTGCCAAGTAAGACATGGTGCTGGATCAGCATATTTTGTTGATCCTGGATCAACATTCCTGACCCAAAATGTACTCCTTACCCAATCCCTACCCCTAAGCCTAACCCTTACCATAAATTTTCCCTAAAATCAGAGGGTAATGAATGGTGAAAAACACTGATGTTTAATTACTTCACCCTGGTTCTAAGCATAAACTTGACATAAACTGTAAACTTGTCCCTAACATCTGATTGGTTGATTGGAAAGTTGATCCAGGATCAACAAAGACATGTGGTACTTGGTGAAATCACGTTCACCAGACACTATCAGGGTTAAAACCCCAGTTGTGCAGCTGGGGCATGTTGTAACACTGCATTACAATGTGCCCCTATTAGAAATATGCTATTATATTCTATACTTGAATGAATTCTACTGATAAAACATGAGAAACATGTAAATAATGACAGAGTTAGTTGGAAATTATTCATTATATTGTGTTTTGAACTATGCTGTATAGCCGTGTTTTCCGGTGTGATTGTTGTTAAAATCAAAAATTAGATTATTTTTAAATATTAAAAATCCCATTATTTTATATGAAAAAAGTTAATAATTGTGCTATTTAAAAAATATATTTTGGTTTGGCTTGTATATATTTTTGATTAGATCAGATAACATTTAAGCTGTTATATGTGTGATGTTACAATGTGCCCCTCACATGTTACTATGGGGCATGTTGTCATGTTACTTCCATTTTTTGGGGTAAATCAAGAAAAAAGTATACACTGTTCGTAAAGAAAAATCTTTTGTATCTCTGAAACAAGTATGAGTTACAGTTAATTTTCCGGACGCGTTTCAGAATGGTCTTCACTCACATAGAGAAGGCAAAACGCGCATCATGTTTATTTGACAAAAACCACAACACTTTGTGAGTTTTTATTGTGAGTGAGTATACACCAAAAAACAAATATACACTTATCAGGATCAAATGATCTATAAAACTTATATGTAAGATCAAAATCAGCAGAGTATTTTGAGTCTCTTTTGCACTTAAGTGACCTGGTATCACCGGCGATACCGTCGACTCCAGAAGGTTAAACAGAAGTGAAGCATTACAGCTTTTAGGGAGTATTATAACTCACTGTAAGTAATTCATGTAAAATCATTAGGTGTTATTAAATGGACCACTTACTTTCAAAATAAAAGTTTCTTGCGTTCTCTTATCCATCACCAACAGCACCTGCACATAAAACACACATATGAATAAAGGCAATTTAAGGCAGTTTAAACCAAGGTAGTTTAACATACATAACATAATATAGACAGAAATACATTATGGACCATGGCAGTGGACACGAATTTACCTTTTCGCACGCCTCTGGAGCAACTCAGGGGTTAAATGTCTTGCTCAGGGACACATTGGTGTCACGCAGTGGATTCAAACCCGGGTCTCTTACACCAAAGGCATGCATCTTATCCACTGCGCCACCACCACCCCAGGTGGCCTCTAGTTTTAACAGCTAGATCGTGTTAAGGATGCAGTTGTTCACTCCGGTAACATAATCGTTTTAAAATTAATAAACTTCTTTTGTAAATCAATATTTTGTGTCAAATTATTGATTTATCTGGTAGGTAGCCATGTTATAAGTGGGAAAATGTATAGCAAGACGGTTGTTACAGCAAATACAACCCTTCAGGCTGATTCAAGACCCCTCTGCTTCGTGTTAGAGTTTGCGGGGTTGTATTCGCTATAACAACCGTCTCGCTATACATTATCCCTTGCTTTTATTTATTTATTTTCTATGAGGGCTGACAAGACAAAATAAATACGGTCAAGTGTGTTTAAACAGTGCAGTACAGCAACGAAACCAGTAGCACTACCATTTTTGCAGTGCCGAAAGCGGACCGTTCACTGATGTAATGACGCAATGACGTGCACTTGCTAGCCTGTTTCCATTTACGTGTTCTCCGAATGCTAAAGAGGAGCCTCGTCTAGCCTCTGAAGGAAATTACTTGGAAGGACCCCTCCTGCCATGGAAGTATTCTTAACATTGAGAACAAGTATTTGTCTATACTAGGGCTGGGAAAAAAATCGATTTGAAATAAAAATTGGAGTTCGATTCATATTTTCAAAAAATCTATTTTTTAGATTTTTTTTCTCCCCCTCTTTAGTATAGTGTAACTTACATTTTGCATTCACCAAATCTTCCTTCAGGGTTTCCACAGTTCAGTTAGGACAGTCAATACAATGAAACTCTCTCAAAGATGATTCAATGTTCCTATTATTATACTTGATCTGTAGATAAACGTCTATGGTTTCACATAAAACAACTTTGTCTTGCTGGAATATTGCTGTAACTAAATCATGACGTTACTTTCTACCAGGTGTCTGTTAGAGCAAAACACTAGTCAGAGCACTATTGTTCTTCACGCGCACAGTAATTGAAATTTAAAACTGTTAAAAGAAAAGGTTCAATAAACGATTGCATAGCTAGATAATGTATATATATATATATATATATATATATATATATATATATATATATATATATATATATATATATATACAGAATCAGTATGTATTTCCTTTGTGCTTTGAACTGTTCAGTGCGGACTGCGGAGATCGACACGCTGGGCTCATGTCTGGGCTGCGCGCTGTGACTCCATGTGGCTTCAAGCGCATCATTCAGCGCTCGGAATGCGCATAAGCGCTTTGTGCCGCGGCCCGCGATGTATTAGAGCCTTTCATATCATTATAACTTTTGCGCAATGAAAGATTATTAATAGCCTTTTCTTGTTCTGTCCTATCTATCATATTTTGCTGTCTCATTAAACAGCCGTGCTATACATTTAAAACATGTCTCAATGGTATAGTAGACCAGACTATATAATAATTGATCCTTTTGATTTTTGTTATCTTGTTTTTCATGAATGTACAATACAAAGAGCAATGTGTAAAGTTTGACAAGATTTAGTGTTACACTTGTCTCGTATTTGTTCCCCACTAAATGTTTTTTCCCCTAAATGTTCAGATTTTATTCAATATTGTGCACTTGTGATTTTTCTAGACTAAATTGTACTGCTGAATTATCAATTAATCTAGTTTATAATAGCATTTTTGTCATAGATTATGAGATTATTTTTTGGGATTTGTTGTTTTTCTTTAATAATGAAGTTGTATTAATTAGATTGTGTATAACACACAAAAGAGTTATAATCAGTTCAACACAGAGAGTTATAGAAATTCTACTTGATAAAAAAAAAAAAAAAAAAAAAAAAAAAAATTGAAAATCAATTGAATAGTTTTCATAAAAAAAAAAAAAAAAAAGAAAAAAAAAAATTGCAGATTTTTTGAAGAAAAAAAAAAAAAAAAAAAAAAAAAAAAGAAATCGCCCAGCCCTAGTGTATACATAAATCTTCTAAATCTCTGACCCACATAATTTTCTGTCGCTTCACATTCGTCATCTGGTATCATTGAACCAATTGGCTATGAGCTACTTACAGGTGCATTTGATAGACGTTCGTAGCACCTAATAATATGGTTCTGGGCATTCGTAAACCACGCCTCAAATTTGGAGAAAATGACCAGGCCATTCTCAACAATACGTGGTCTGGCGTAAGCCATTAACTTATACTGAGATGATTTTGGTCATAACTGCCAATCTTAGAGAGCTTGTGAAGATTGTGATGTGTACCTTATCAATAACGCCCAGCACTCTGTAATGCTTCAGCTCATCAAAGTGAGTCTGCTCAGACCATGAGCCGCCACAGCACTGCGAGCCCAACGCCTAAAGAGACACCAAACAAAGAGACACATGATGGACATGGAAAGATTGTATTTCATAAAAATGTTAACAGAATAATCCAATATGTGAGTGCACAGTGTTTTAAATGTTCCTGCGAATGACATAAAACATTCTTATGCAAAGTGCATGTGAACATTGTTCACTCACTTTTCACAAAGATTTCACAAATAAGCCTGTCAGGTTTCAAAATATATTGTTCAAAATTAAGTTTCTTCACGTTCCCATTTAACTTTCAAAAATATTCAGCTAATTACAAAACTGATTAAGTTTTGAATACGAATATTTCTCACACAAACACATGACTTTGCTTCAGAAGGCCTTTAATAACCCTCAGAGCCGTGTGGAGCACTTTTATGATGGACGGATGTGCTTTTTTGGGTTTGAAAATCTCATCCTCCATTCAGTGCAATTATAGAGCTTGGATTAGCCAGGCCATTTTTTTTATATAACTCCAGTTGTCTTTGTATGTATATTTGTCATATACACCTAGGAATGCTTGAAGGCAAGTAAAACATGGGCTAATTTTCATTTTTGGGTGAACTATTTAATCCTGTTCCTCACTTTATAGAGGATCCAATATGCATGTGCATTGCGATTAATGTGGTCTCAGGTGAAAGGTCAGACACACACACTGACCCTGCTTTGAGTGGAGCTCTGGCCCATGCTGTCCTTGAGCTGTGCAGAAATGATCTCGGCACGCATCAGATATTCTGCCGTCTTTCTCTTCACAGCCTCCCTTCTGCTGGGACTCACCTCTCCTGAAATAAGCAATAAATACACACAGTAATAAACATGTTTCTATTGTTCGTCCACATCAAAAAGTTGATTTGCTTGATGGGAAGCTGTTTTTCAAACATGGATGTGTATAACCAATGATTATAGAAACTGCATAAATTACAACTTATTGGTTGACAGTATAAAGTGCAAATAATTTTGTGCAAATTTTTTCACTGTGACAAATCATTAGAGCACTCAACAACACTTCAGAAACAGGTCTTCACTGAGCGCTTACACAGATACACATGGGAGAGTTTGAAAGTGGGCGTCTATCAGCAGATCACTAATAAATCCACTGATAGACGAATCCGAATGATAGATGCCTGCTTTCAAACGCTATCATGTATATCTGCTGCAGCGCTCAGTGAAAACAACATGTTTTTGAAACGTTGATCATTGTAGCAAATTACAGGCATATACGCATGTTGAGCGCGAAAACACAAGGGCCAATCAGAGACAAATGTTGAGTGCGTCAACACAATGGCCAATCAGAAGCATATGTTGAGCGGGTGAACACAATGGCAATCAGAAATATATAAACTCAGCAAAAAAAAGAAACATCCTCTGACTTACAACTGTTTTTTTCTTTCAGTAAACTTAATGTGTGTAAATATTTGTATGAACACTAAAAGAGTCAACACCATAAGACATAAAATAAAAATGTTTCACAGACATGTGACTAACAGAAAGAGAATAATCTGTCCCTGAATGAAGGGAGGCTCAAAATCAAAAGTACCAGTCAGTATCTGGTGTGGCCACCAGCTGCTTGAAGTACTGCAGTGCATCTCCTCCTCATGGACTTGGCCAGATTTGGCAGTTATTGCTGTGAGATGTTACCCCACTCTTCCACCAAGGCACTTGCAAGTTCCTGGACATTTCTGGGGGGCCCTATGGCCCTAGCCCTCACCCTGCGATCCAACATCTTTCTTTGCATCAGCATCTTTCTTTGGGTGTTTTTCACAGCCGGTAGACAAGTCTCTTTAGTGTCCTGCATTTTTAGAACTGTGACCTTAAGTGCCTACTCTCTGTAAGCTGTTAAGGTCTTAAAGACCATTCCACAGGTGCATGTTAATTTATTGATTATGGTAAATTGAACATGCATGGAAAACATTGTTTAAACCCTTTACAATGAAGATCTGTAAAGTTATTTGGATTTTTATAACATTATTGTTGAAATACACAGTCCTGAAAAAGGGACGTTTCTTTTTTGCTAAGTAAATGTTGAGAGCGCCAACACAATGGCCAATCAGAAGCGATATGTTGAGAGCATGAACACAAAGGCCAATCAGAAGCATATATGTTGAGAGCATGAACACAAAGGCCAATTGCAGGGCTTGACATTAACTTTATGAAAACACTTAAAAAGTTAATGTCACTTGTCTGTGCACAAAAGTCACTTGTCCGGGTAAAGATTTATAATTTTATCTAGGGCTGCACAATTTGGGGAAAATGTCATATTGCGATTATTGAGGTCAATATTGCGGTTGTGATATGCGATTGCCGATTTAATAAATGTTATAATAAATGGTTTCATAAATCAACTAAACCAAATGCACACACAGGTTAGTGATAATTCTGAAATTAGCAAAAACAACTAAATGATTGATAACACCTTATAATAATGATCAATAAGCCATTGATGTCTGGATAAATATTAACTGTCTAACAGGTAGGACATATACAGAAAGTTATCAAACAGTCTGCGCTGCATAAATTATAAATTATATATAGACTACTCCTTATTAAAGCTACACAAGTTCTTTAGTCACGAGCAGTGAGTAATTTTCTCTGTTCCCTTTGTTCTTTCATTAACTTTACCGACAGAACGCTTTATTGGTAGCTGGCCCTTTAAGAGCAGCCGCTGTGGACAGAGACGCGGATCTCACACGCACCTCATTCTCTCACGAGTCACAACTCTTTATGTCCATCATAAGACTGCTCTTATGTTATGAAGATACTCGACAAATGACATTTTGGCTTAATTGTGTGTGTTGTTGATGTTCGTTCAAGCGCGAAAGAGAACTTCTGGCGCGCGGTCTGTGTATGCGCATTATACTGGTGCGCGTCTTTCTGTGAGTGAAATTCAGGACATTCACAGGCAGCGCGAAAAATGTGTTCGTTTCAAATCAGTAAAATTAAATCTGTAAAATAGACGTAAGGCACATAACGTGAAGTAACATGGCATTTTATTTTGTTTAAAATTTGACTTGTCTGGTCGGACAACTAATTTTCTCTTCTACTTGTCCTACAAAAAATCCACTTGTCCCGGACAAGCGGACAAGCCTTAATGTCAAGCCCTGAATTGGAAGCATATATGTTGAGAGCACCAACACAATGGCCAATCAGAAGCATATGTTGAGCGCATGAACACAAAGGCCAATCAGAAGCATATATGTTGAGGGCATAACTTTCGTCCAGCCAAATCTAGGCGTTTTAAAACGAACACACAAAAAACCCAAATAGCCTAAAAAAACAATCCTAATAATAATAGGCTGTTTTGTAGGACCACGTATAGGTTTATTTTCATTTTGTTACATTATTTAGGCTATTTTCAAATGCGTAAAGTGTACAAATAAAAACAAAAGCATATCAAGAACACAATCTATTGAATCAGCACGACAAAGCCATTAAAGGGACTGCTCACGTCTTTTGCGCGCTCAAGTTCCGATTTCAAATGTAGGCGCGCGGCATGTGCGCTCATAATGGAAGCAGACGAGACCTGATTAGTCGACTAAACGACTAAAGTTGACACAATGGCCAATCAGAAGCATTATGTTGAGAGGGCCAACACAATGGCCAATCAGAAATATTTTTATGTTGAGAGGGCCAACACAATGGCCAATCAGAAATATTTATGTTGAAAGGGCCAACACAATGGCCAATCAGAAGCATATGTTGAGCCCATGAACACAAAGGCCAATCAGAAGCATATATGTTGAGCATAACTCTCGTCCAGCCAAATCTAGGTGTTTTAAAACCAACACACACAAAACCCAAATAGCCTAAAAAACAATCCTAATAATAATAGGCTGTTTTTTAGGACCACATATAGGTTAATTTTAGTCTATTTTAGTAAAGTGTACAAATAAAAACATATCAAGGAAACACAATCTATTGAGTCAGCACGACAAAGCCATTAAAGGGACTGCTCACGTCTTTTGCACGCTCAAGTTCGATTTCAAATGTAGGCGCGCGGCATGCGCGTTCATAATGGAAGCAACACGACTTGATTAGTCGATTAAACTAGTGCTGGGCGGTTTGACCAAAAATTGATATCACGTTTTTTTTTTTTTTCAAAATTATAACGTTTTTTTTGGTTTATGGCGGGTTTTTTTTTTCATGCATAGTCAGGTGTTCAATGCATTTTCTACTGGTTGAGAGAGGAATTACTGCAGTAAATTGAGGATGGTCTATTTTACTGTCTTTGGTGAATATTGTAGAATAATTCCACACTAGTAATACAGGTTTGCATGGCCCAAGAAAATTATGCTGTTATTTACAAATAAGAGCCATTCATGATTCTAATGAAGTGAGGAATCAAAATGCAAAGACAACTGCATTCAAAATACAGAACTTTTATTTTAAACAACACAATTAGAACAACTTGGAATACTTTTGCTAGTTCAAGTACAAATCCAGGAACATTACGTGCTTTCAAGTAAATATAAAAGGAAATCTTGTCTTGCATTTGAGGTCTATTAAAAAAATTAAACAAAATTATGCAACTTGCATTAGTTATTCCTTCAAAAGTATTGCTTCGAAACCAGAACAAATATAAAATAAATATAAAGTGCTACTTGGCACACAGGATTATCCTGTATAACACTTATAACACTCCCCATGTTACATGCTGATGTGGAGGGGGCGCTGAATCCGCGGCTGACTTTAATTTAATACATTCTTGATATTCCAAGACATGTTTGCGGCTAAGGTGCTGTAGCAAATTGCTTTTGTTGCCGCCTTTGGCGAGAATTTTAGCCCGACAGCACTTACATAAAATGGTTGTTTGGTCGAAGTCGGATTTTTGGAAACCAAAAAACCTCCAAACAACAGAACCGGCTCCTCTTTTTGGCACAAGTTCTTCGTTGTCATCACGGTCATGTTGTACTAAATCTTCAGCATCCATCGTCCATGTAACGCAACAGAGTGCTGCTGTTTGTTTACCTCGTCGATGCTTAGTAGTGCAATGGGTAAAGGGTCCGTCTAAAACAGTGTCGGCGCAGCGTAACATTCGTTCCGAACGTTGTGTAATTAAATACACCGGTATGGTGGTTTACTCAAAATCAAAATCGGGACGAAAATATAAACCGGTTTTCGGTTTACTGCCCAGCACTAGACTAAACAACTAAAGTTGACAGCCCTAGTGTCAACACAATGGCCATCAGAGACATGTTGAGCGCGTCAACACAATGGCCAATCAGAAGCATTATGTTGAGCGTGTGAACACAATGGCCAATCAGAAATATTTATGTTGAGAGGGCCAACACAATGGCCAATCAGAAGAATACATGTTGAGCGTGTGAACGCAATTGCCAATCAGAAGCATATATGTTGAGAGCGGCAACACAATGGCCAATGAGAGGCATATATGTTGAGCGCATGAACACAATGGCCAATCAGAAGCATGCATGTTGAGAGCGCCAACAAAATGGCCAATCAGAAGCATATGTTGAGCGTGCGAACACAGCAGCCAATCGGAAGCATATGTTGAGCGTGTAAACGCAATGGCCAATCAGAAGCATATATTTTGAGCGCATGAACACAATGGCCTATCAGAACCATATACGTTGAGAGTGCCAACAGAATGGCCAATCAGAAGCATATACATTGAGAGCGCCAACACAATGGCCAATCGAAAGCAAATATGTTGAGCATGTGAACACAATGGCCAATCGGAAGCATATATGTTCAGCGTGTTAACACAATGGCCAATCAGAAGCACATACGTTGAGAGCACCAACACAATGGCCAATCAGAAGCAAATATGTTGAGCATGTGAACACAATGGCCAATCAGAAGCATACATGTTCAGTGTGTCAACACAATGGCCAATCAGAGTCATATGTTGAGCGCCTGAACATACGTCAACACAAAGCAAGCACACGCAACCAATAGGAGACAATTACAGCTGTGCAAGTGTAAATACATGCATTAAATGACATACCTTGTACACCCTGCAACAGAAGATCCACACCTCTACGATAGTAGGAAAACGCCACTGCAAATTCCTGCTCCACCTCTTTCTGGACAGCTAGAGCGATCAGCCCACTGGCCTTTTCCAGGTAGTCCTCCTTCTCTGTGGAGCTCCTGAGACTAGAGGCAAAGCTCAAGGTCCCACTGGTGTGGCTGGACTCTACTCCCACCCGGCTCGGGGACGTCACTGGCTGTGGGATTGGAGACGAGTTGCTTTGTGTTGCTTTGTGCTTGATGCTACCTGATGCCATTCCATCGTCCACAGCGGCCAGAAAGTCTCCATCAACCTCCAGAGAATTCAGCTCACTGTGACCGCTGCCACCTGCCATTAAACACACAAATTCAGTATAAACTACACGACTGCATCGCCACCACGGCGCCACCACTACTACATAGCTTTTAGAAAACAATGCACAGTAGGCCCATCCATGTGATCAGCCTCCTTTACCAAATTTACAACATCAATTTGATCTAAATCTGACAATGCACAATGAGACTCTTCTTCTGTCCCTTTCTTGTCATTAATTTGGCTTGACGAAAACAATAACTGTACTTGTGGTGAGTCTGGTGACTGTAGTTAAAACTGTTTAGTCAAAAAAGGCGCTACAGAGCCCAACTGCACGTTCTTGTTTTGGCTTTTGCCTATGCCTCCTAACAGCCAACAACACTGATATGTTCATGAAATTTTAAGTATGCTAAGTCACTTTAAAACACAAGAGCATGCAAAGAAAAGCATTTTGAAGTTTGATGAGTTAGCATGGCAAAACTGTTAAAGAGATCACACATCCCTTTGCAATTTTACATGAGCCATGTCTTGAAATTATTCTAACAGCATTTAAAGCAATTTGGGTAAATTGAAGATAATCTTTCTAAGCCTGTTGTGTGTGTCATGCTCCCTGCGGCCAGTTGTTGGCACTATGACCGTGACTCACAATAGGCCTTTATGACAATCTGCGTGTCGACACATCCGGCTCTGATTCAGTAGCGTAAATTAAATTTCAACCTGCATTATTGTCAATGGA
Source organism: Hybognathus amarus (assembly GCA_030378365.1). Lineage (NCBI taxonomy): Eukaryota > Metazoa > Chordata > Actinopteri > Cypriniformes > Leuciscidae > Hybognathus > Hybognathus amarus. The sequence goes on from JAQIUQ010000241.1 coordinate 401,072, forward strand.
CAGATGCCAGTTTTGAGAGGAAAATTAAACTAATGTAGTTGACCTTAACAAACATCAACATCTAAAACTGTTTATTTAGACTTACAAGATACCCTATGACACGATTGTTTGCGCTGCCGGTGTTACCACTCATGAGATTCAAATCCAAAATTTGTATCGAACCATATTGTTTTCAAAAGTTAAATCATTTTTTTTAGCTTTTGATTGAAAACCGCAGGTAGACCTGATCACTCCCCTTCGTTGACAACAGATTTTTCAAATGATTCTCATGAAAAATGTTGCATTAACAAATGCAAATTATAAGTGACTCAAACACAGCACTTGCAGAGCAGCATTCATTTAATGCGAATCGAAACTGAAAACAGACTGTTACAGTACTCTAAAACAAGATCAAGATATTCATATAATTACATCACAACCATTGCGATTTGATGATCACACTAAGCCATCTCACATTCTCACCACCATGCAGTATCAAAATCTTTAAAAAAGTACAGTTTCAATGGCAATTTTTACTCGCATTTAAATGTAAACTGACTTTTTTTACAACAAAAAAATAAGTACATTACTTTTATTTAAAGCATTAATAATTAATCATTTTATAGACATGACATTTTTACTGGTTTTGGTACAGACTACTTAAGTTTTGGCTTATTATTTACACATGCAGGATCATCACACTTACACTCATGTTTAGATGGGTTGGCCACTAGTAAATCATCCACACAACTGATATGTTTGGGAACTACAGAAAGACAACAATGGGGAAAAAAGAAGAAAAAAAAAAGAAAAGTCAGACAAAAGCATCAATTCAATCAAGAAATGAAATTTTCTGAGGCAGTGTAGAGTCATGAAATAGCAAGATAAACATATCCAGACACTAAACTAAACAAATAACTGAAAGGACACGTGGACTGCCTTCATGCAATCAGCGTTTGGAATCAACACCCGCCAAATGCAGACATTTGCATCTCAGGCATTTTCCATTTCAACCAGTGACAATCTTTTTCACTGGAGTGAGATTTTTTTATTTTAATGGAGGTCAATAAAGCAGAGATTTTCTTTTGTACATTTTATTTGAATGGTATCCGCAAATGATGATTGACTGCCGTAGAACTGAAAGCCATTCAATGATTTAGAATCAGATTTGCCAATAAATTATGCAATAATTTTGATAATCTGGTTTATTTTCGATAAAACTAGACTACACCACTGAAGTCTCCTGCCGTTCAAAACTTCTACTAGCAAAAAAAAAAAAAATATATATATATATATATATATATATATATTTTTTTTTTTTTGGCTAGTAGAAGTTTTGAATGGCAGGAAACTTCAGTGGTGTAGTCTAGTTTTTTGTAGAGAGTATACTCTGATTTAACCCAACCCCCACCCCAAATTCTCACCCGTCCCAGAGCAACACCCAATAAGCACCTCCACACTCACTAATGTATACAGTGTGCATCTACATGTATTGGGAGCATTATGAAAGACCAAGTGTTCTCAACATGTCAATTTATTACATTTACAGTTAAGGAGACTGGACTGATTTCTACCGTTTAATGTTAATCGCCATCTAACTCAGCAAATTAAGAGATACATTTAGCCTTAGATGTTATATGAATATTGTCCCATGAGCACAGGTTATCAGCTGGAAATCTTCAAAACATTTTTTTAAAATATTGTAAGGATAAATGCAAATTGTAAGGATAAATACAAAAGTAATTTTCAAATGATTTTAAAAATAGTGGTAATCAAATCAATATATAAAGCTTATTTAAAACTTAGGATTTATAATAATTTAATCAATCTTTATGTAATCAAATAAAAAGTTTTGCAAGTTTACCGTTTAAAATGTAAAAATTAAGTGAATAGATTTTATTATTATTATTGTTTTTAAATAGTTTTTAAATTCTTTCTTTCATAATTTCCATCAACCTCAAAAGAGCTTTTTATGACCGATTGTAATGAAGATATTTGAGTTTTAATAAACTATTATTATTATTAGGCCTACTTAAAGTATACTTTAATGTGCTATAGTAATATATTTCTGTTATAATATCTTCAAGTTAACTAACTTTTATTTTGACGGGTGGTTGTAAGCACCTTGGAAGCTTCGTGGTGTGTGTGTGTGTGTGCGCGTGTAATACACTAAACTGCGGTGCTCATTCACAGATGCGCAGAACATGCAGACTTTAGATTTTTTTAAATAGCTGTCTCTCAGCTTTAATATTCACAGACACTAATCCTTATCAATATTTGATTCATTGCAAAGCCCTACTTTTCATTTAATCTGCTGTTTCGTTCTGCTGTATAGCTACAGTATAAGTTCCATTTATGACTAGATTCTGTGATTTGGTTGTTACGTATCCTCATGCTTTAAGTGGGTATACAGAAATATCTGACCTTTCCTAGTGGGTACACAGCTTATACCTGCGTATCACATAGACTACACCACTGGGTTAAGTCTATGCGAGACAAAATTAAACTTAATTTAGACTAACCCAGTGGTGTAGTCCATGTGAGACAAAATTAAACTTAATTTAGACTAACCCAGTGGTGTAGTCTATGTGAGACAAAATTAAACTTAATTTAGACCAACCCAGTGGTCAAACTTAATTTTGTCTGGTTTTAAAATTAATTAAACTTACTTTTGTCTGGTTAGTGAAAAAGTTAATTTCAAACACGGAATTATTAAAACTGTGGCTTCTCACATAACAGTTTTTTTGCAGGTGTTTTCTACTATGTTGAAATGCATTTAGGGTAGGTTTTTTTAATACTGTTTATTCATGCTAACTCTGTTGGGTGTGGGTATAATTTATGGGAGTCTAATTTAAAAAGGGTCATGAACTGGCTTTTTAAATTTTATTATATTGTTGTCCAAGGTCAACTTATGACGATCGCTTTGTTTTTACATTCAAAAACATAAAAATTAATAGGTTATTTTCTACCCTAGTTTTGAGCCCAGCTCAGAAACGCTCTGTTTTTATGGGCGTCACGCACTGAAGACTTGGAAGTAAACGCCCATTGCTGAGAGTGGATAACAATTTTGCATATTATAATGAGTTTCAACCATAGACAGTAAAAAAATGGACACAGCGACTCGTTGATTTCAACGTAGAGAGTTGAAGCTCAACATGGGCACTCACTTCCTGATAGCCAAGCGTTCTGCGCAGGCTCAAACTGAGCTTGACGACGTAGAGGTCACGTGAGCAAACTGACTGACGGTTGTAAATCTTTTAGTAGCTGTGCCAAGACAAATTTCAATCGTGCACAGAGACAGCGAAGCGTGACCTGGAGAAACTTTTGGTAAGTATTCTGATTAATTATTTTGTCATTTTGCTTTTATTTAAGCCATGGGGTGACTTTAGACAGTAAAAGATTGCCTGCAAGGGTGTGCAAGCTTCTCCTCCTGTCTATACGGTAACTCTCTACTGTGCGACAGACAGTCGAGTGGTTATGACGCAATTTTTAGCCTATTTTTACAAGAACGGCTTCTACGGGGCCATAACGTAACATACAAAATAATGGAGCCTTCTATACATTGTTGTGTTTCTTTAGAATTAAATAATGGACAAATGGAGTCTTTGGAAGCCTCAGATGTAAAGCTATTCGCTGTCAAAGTGATTTGATTTTTCAGTTCATCACCCCTTTTAAGAAGCAAGTTTGATGAAAAACTTACCTTCAGAGCTGCTATCTAAGAGACTGTCAGCTAGGAAATCAGAGAAGGGCTCTGGCAGGGCCAATGAGCTCAGAACTGTCTTGCACCTCACCACCCTAAAACACACAACAATTGAGATCACCATGTTTTAGTGCTGCAAAAAGGGGACAAAATGATAAAGAAAAGCATGAAAGGAAATAATGGTTAGTATATACATGCCTATACAAACTCTACATGTCTATACAGGTCTTCCTTCACACTGTTCTCACTCTTGGTTTCATTAGCTGGTTGATTACCTGGATACCTGAGTTTGACCATGCGCTCCAGCACTCAGTGAAGCGCTCCGTAACTTTACATGATCTTCCACTTCAGAAGTTTCTGCTGTTCCTAAAGGCTTCCCCTTTCCAATAATACCACTTACAGTTATCCATGGAATATCTAGCAGAGAGGAAATTTCACAAACTGACTTACTGAAAACGTTGCATCCTATCAAAGTACCACGGTGTGTGAGTACTAAGTACAAAGTACCAAGCCTGAGTCAAACGTGTGTGACCTATTCGACATTTGGTGAAGACCACTTGATCAAGTCAAGGTTTAAAGGGGACATGTCAGGCTAAATCCACTTTTTAGTCCTTAAATGCATTTTGTTGTATATTTGGAGTGTTTAGAAGTACAAAAAAGTTTAAATTATTCTCTTTAGGTGCTTCGTTTATATCTTTATATTCTGTTTTGGTCATATTTTGCAACCTGTTCCGATTTTCTGTTCTCTTGACGTATTTTGAACAATTACGTCACAGTATTAGCAGCGGACCTGCAAAATAAGGACATTGACTACCGGCCCAACACTTCGAGCAATCCGCCATAATTATTTCTCGCTCCGAATTTGTAGTCCAAGCTCAATGATGCAGAAGTTACGAGAGGGCAAGTCAAAATGTTCTGTTGTTGGATGTAGTGACCCACACGCTTCATTAAACTGTCTCCCAGCATCAGAACCTCTTTGAAGTGCCTGGTTGAGTTGTATTTATCAAGGAAATTTGTCAATTTTTCATTTTTTTCCAACTTCAAAAACCTCCGCCAGCATAAAGAAAGGTTTGCCGATTCGACTTCGTCTGAATGAGGGGTCAATTACTTCTATCTTTGAACGGAGCATTTCGATAAGCTGTAAATATTGTTAATAAAAATAAAGTACTTTACTTTCTTAAAACACATGGTGGTCATGGTTTAGCAGTACCTTTGTCTTTCTTTGTTTTTGTTGCGTTACACGTCTGCAGTATTATTGTTCTTGAGTTTGATCATGACAATGGTCATTTAGCTGCTGTGTTTCAGATACTTTTCTAAACATATCATACTATCAATACAGATTTTTTTGTGGTAAGATTGAAAGATTATTAGACTGTAGTCATTTATCTTACTAGTGTGCTTGTTTACAAATGCCTCGTTTCCACTGAGCGGTACGGTTCAGTACGCATTTATTTGCGTTTCCACTGTCAAAAGTTGTGAATGGTACCAAAAAGCCGAACCGTACCGTACCACTATTTTGGGTACCCTTTCGTTCGGGTACCTAGCACAGTGAAAGGGTACTAAAAGGTGGAGCTAGACTCACTGCAGAACGGTGATTGGTGGACAGAGTATCGTCACTCGCGCGTGCTAAGGGCATTAGAAGCATACAGTTGAAATATAATTCTACTGTTATTGTGTCACGAAATGTAGTTTTAAGAGTTTTTCAGGCTAGTTTTTCAGAGTTTTTAATGATAATTTGACTGAGATCCATTTCAAGCGATCACCGGACGCTCGCGCTCGTTTCCCCGCCTGTAACAGCCTTTCCTCGGCTAGTCATCCTGACGTTTGCCGCTGACTTGAACGTCTCTGTAGTGGTTAAACATGAGATATAGTTCGTCTTGTATAAACCTAACAGGTGATCTTTGGTCTCGTGAATCTATAATTCGTTCCCTGGCCAATAGCTTTGGGAGAAGGCTACGTGAAGTTTCATATCTTTGAGCGCTGAATTTGTATATTTGACTGACTGAATTGTTTCTTTATGTTATTTAAGCTTTACTGTATATCTGTTTGTACCTTTTACTTATACTTTTACAATGACTATTATTGATAAAACTGAAATGCAACATAGATAATTTTGTCATTTTTTAAATTGTATTACAAGATAATCTATTGTTTATTGCAACATTTGTACCAATATCGATATGCAATACATTAGGCTGCACATTAATTGCACAATGTTATGCTGCATCTAATCATTAAAGCCTGGTTCCTTGATTAGCAGTAAATCACCTTCACCTGCTTTCAGATGGAGCGGCATTACTACAAAGAGCCGTAACTTACTGACAAGCTGAGCCATATCGCATTAAATATCGCTGGCGATACGTCCTCAATATTAACGCGATATGGCTCAGCTTGTCAGTAAGTTACGGCTCTTTGTAGTAAATGCCGCTCCATCTGAAAGCAGGTGAAGGTGATTTACTGCTAATCAAGGAACCGGCTTTAATGATTAGATGCGCAGAACAACATTGTGCAATTAATCGTGCAGCCCTACAATACATTACATATTGCCTGGAATATGTTTAATATTTTTACATTTAAACGAAAGAGGCAGGGTTGCCTCTTAGATAGAGATAACCAGAGTCGCAGAGCCAGAGCGAGCTCAGTGCGCGTTCAAGAACGCGCTGTTCCATTTGCAGGGATCATTCTCCTGAGTCGGACTTTGCGATGGCTACTTGGTATTGAGAAACGCCTAATGCCAGCACTTGTTTCTAGTGACAAACATGCTGATCTGCTGTGCTGTCTGTCATCCGTTGTCGTTGTTGTTGTTGTTGTTGTTGTTGTTGTTGTTGTTGTTGTTGTTGTTGTTGTTGTTGTTGTTGACTATGTCGCTTTCTTCGCGCGACAATGACGTCGATTCGCTTCTTTCCAGCAAACACCACGCCTATCAAGTAAGGGTACTGTTGGCGGTGGAAACGCAAGCCTGATCATGGTGGACCCGACCGTACTGTACTGCACTGTACCGTACCGTACCCCTCAGTGGAAACGAGGCAAAAGAGAAATAATCGACTTTCACTTATAACACAATACATCCATATGAAGACGTTGTTCTGCAGGTTCATCGTCTTCTTGATCATGTAAGGCTGGCTCGCTCTGGCTCAAACATGTAAGGCTTGATGGACAACTCTTTCGTTGTTGACATTTTGTTAATGTGTGAATAAAAATGTTCTGTAATGCTATATAATTGTAAATCTCTAATCAAACTACAAAAATGGCCGAACGGGGGGGGGAGTTGAGTGTCAAGTCAGCAACCTGGAGAGTGGGCGGGGTCCTTTGCATTTAAAGAGACCGCTCCAAAACGAGTTGCTCACAGACGCACATCAGAAAAGAGGTAGAATAGGGGCCAGTGAAGTTATAATAATGAGGAATTCAGACCCACGCATTGCAGTTTTGCTTTATATAGATCACAAATGTATGATTAATATGTAAAAAGGAACGATTTAAAAGCATGATATGTACCCTTTAAGAGTGATAAAAAAATCTGTTTGTAATTTTTGGATGAGTTTCATATAGCTTATTATTCTTACACATATTCCACTCTTCTTGGCGCTTATTTAATGCACCTGATTAATAATCGGGTCTGATATCTGGAGAAGGAATTTGACATTCATTAACTTCCTGATTAAGAGCTTCCTTAGCAGCTGCATCAGCTCGTTCATTCTCCGAGAGTCCAACATGGCTGGAACCCAGTAGAAGATAACACTGAAGAACTGATTTAGTAGATAATACACCTGGGTTAAGATACAGTCCACCAAAGGATGATCAATTTTTAGTGTCCATTGCTTGAAGGCAAAAATTATAGAATCCTTTTGTTGTGTATTTTCAATATGTTCCAAAGCTAAAAGTAAAGCATGTGCTTCAGAAGAGAAAATTAAACACTGTTTTGGGATACGGATCCCATAGCGTTGTTGTCCAGTCAGCATTGCTGCGGTTACACTTGAACCATATGTGAACCATTGCCTATATTTGAACCATATGTGAATATAGGCATGTGAAAATGGAATTGGTTTCTTATGCCCAAATATTGCTGTCTATATACTTTGGATAAGTAGCTCCTTTCCTCTGATGAGCCAAATCCAAATTGATATTATACTTCTGTAATATCCAGAGAGATAGAGAATTAAATTGAATTTGGTTTAAAATGTCAAATTTATATTTAGGTTCTCCAAATATGGTTTAATACGAATATTCAAGGGATCCGAAACTTTTAGGTTTGCTCTCATACAAGTGTGTAAATTGAAGACTGTAGAATAGGCTGAATTGATTTTATTTGCCTTTTATACTGAATGAGAAAATATATCTGTACATATGCAGTAACATTTCTTATCACATGTACATCGATATATTATGAAGTGTATAAATATATTGTCACATATTTTTAAATGTATGAAAAACGGCAATTTCTTATGTATCATTCAATATACTGTAGTATATTAACAGAATATATTATTCTGCATATTTTCAAATATACCATTAAATCATTTAATATATATATATATATATATATATATATATATATATATATAAATATATATATATATATATATACACACTCACCGGCCACTTTATTAGGTACACCTGTCCAACTGCTCGTTAACACTTAATTTCTAAGCAGCCAATCACATGGCGGCAACTCAGTGCATTTAGGCATGTAGACATGGTCAAGACAATCTCCTGCAGTTCAAACCGAGCATCAGTATGGGGAAGAAAGGTGATTTGAGTGACTTTGAACGTGGCATGATTGTTGGTGCCAGAAGGGCTGGTCTGAGTATTTCAGAAACTGCTAATCTACTGGGATTTTCACGCACAACCATCTCTAGGGTTTACAGAGAACAGTCCGAAAAAGAAAAAACATCCAGTGAGCGGCAGTTCTGTGGGCGGAAATGCCTTGTTGATGCCAGAGGTCAGAGGAGAATGGCCAGACTGGTTTGAGCTGATAGAAGGGCAACAGTGACTCAAATAACCACCCGTTACAACCAAGGTGGGCAGAAGAGCATCTCTGAATGCACAGTACGTCGAACTTTGAGGCAGATGGGCTACAGCAGCAGAAGACCACACCGGGTGCCACTCCTTTCAGCTAAGAACAGGAAACTGAGGCTACAATTTGCACAAGCTCATCGAAATTGGACAATAGAAGATTGGAAAAACGTTGCCTGGTCTGATGAGTCTCGATTTCTGCTGCGACATTCGGATGGTAGGGTCAGAATTTGGCGTCTACAACATGAAAGCATGGATCCATCCTGCCTTGTATCAACGGTTCAGGCTGGTGGTGGTGGTGTCATGGTGTGGGGAATATTTTCTGGCACTCTTTGGGCCCCTTGGTACCAATTGAGCATCATTGCAACGCCACAGCCTACCTGAGTATTGTTGCTGACCATGTCCATCCCTTTATGACCACAATGTACCCAACTTCTGATGGCTACTTTCAGCAGGATAATGCGCCATGTCATAAAGCTGGAATCATCTCAGACTGGTTTCTTGAACATGACAATGAGTTCGCTGTACTCAAATGGCCTCCACAGTCACCAGATCTCAATCCAATAGAGCACCTTTGGGATGTGGTGGAACGGGAGATTCGCATCATGGATGTGCAGCCGACAAATCTGCGGCAACTGTGTGATGCCATCATGTCAATATGGACCAAACTCCCTGAGGAATGCTTCCAGCACCTTGTTGAATCTATGCCACCTAATAAAGTGGCCGGTGAGTGTATATATATATATATATATATATATATATATATATATATATATATATATATATTTATATACTCACACACACACACACACACACACACACACACACACACACAAATATATTTTCTTTGAGTAAGGTTGGCCTGTTCTTATAGTTGGCAGAACAATCTGAAGAGAAAAGTCTTGGTAAGAACAAGATTGGCCTTGGTCAGTCTGTCTGAGCTCCAGAGATCCATGTGTGGAAATCTGAGCTTTATAGCAGAGTGACCACTCTTCAGTTATAATTAAAAATAAATAAATAAATGCTAGCATTTTTTTGCATAAGGCTGCAACATAAAAAAGTGAAAAATAAAGGAATCTAAATACTTTCCGAATGCACTGTAGTTGACTGTGAAATATGGCGAGTTATGTGTGATCTCCAAAGGGTGTCCTATAACTTATAAAACAATGAAATTCATAAAACTGCAGGCCCATAGCTAAAATGTACGACTATATTTGTGATCCTGAATCACAAAACCAGTCACAAGTCGCACGGGTATATTTGCGGCAAAAGTCAACAATACATTGAATGGGTCAAAATGATAGATTTTTCTTTTATGTCAAATCATTAGGATATTAAGAAAAGATAACATTCCATTAAGATATTTTGTAAATTTCCTACAGTAAATATATAAAACATTTATTTTTGTGAGTGAATGCAGCATAGTTGCGAACATAGATGGACAACTTTCCAGGTGATTTTATCAATGGTTTGATTTTTTTTTAACCTTCAGATTCCAGATTTTCCAATAATTGTATCTCGGCCAAATATTATCCTATCCTAACAAACCATACATCAATGGAAAGCTTAAATGATGTATACATCTCAATAGATTTTTTTTTTACCCATGTGAATGGTTTTGTGGTCCAGGGTCACATTTGATAAATGTAAATATTCTCAAAACAATCAAAATAATCTTAGTTAATACATACCTTAAAGAAATCCTGTATGTACTGGCTGCCATACAGAGCAGGAATATTAGCACTGAACTGCAGCAAATCCTCTGAGCACTGTCTTCTCTTTTCAATCACAGAATCATCAAAACGACCTTAAAACACAAAAGTACAAGTTATAATGCACTTGCTTTTCAGGATTTTATTCTGTAATTTCAAAGCTGCACAGCTAGTCATTTTATTCATTTATTTTTATTGAACACTTTCAAGGAATTTCCATGTATGCTGACACACACACACATGCGCACGCGCGCACATACACACGCGCACATACACACGCGCACACACACTTACCAAAGACTATGGCTTTGGCAAAGGGTGGGAAGAGCTCTGACTGTCCAAAGAGGTTTCGGTGGATCTGCCAAAGGTCTTGATGAAGCTTTTTGAAATCGCTATACCTTTTCCACACTGTGATCTATTTACAAGTCAGACACAAAGACAGTGTGTGTTAGTAACTCACTCCAGTGCTCACTGAACATGTCATGCTTTGTAAAGTTTTTCAAACAATGTTTCTAGTTTGTAACACAAGTGGTCTTCTGCAATGTGGCAATTTTATGAGTAAAACAAGAATTTTAAATCTATCGTTATTTTCAATTGCAAAAACATTACATTAAGCTGCATTCATTACTAACTACTGGCAAGATTTCAGAGAAGCTGCATTAGCTACAACAGTAGACTAAAAAACTCAAACTAAACTGCTATTTAGCCTAAATGATGAAAAAATGGTTTCAGTGGTGGATCAAATCATTATATTTTGAAGAAACAAACAGAGTTTTCTCTCCCAGAGGAATAATGCACACAGATAAATTATTCACAATAAGACCAGAGACATGTATACTATTAATAAGAGTACTATAAGTAAGAGTAAATAAGCCATTTTGATTGACTTTGTTAAGGATTCTCACCTCCTGAATGTCCTCTGGGTTTTTCCGTGAGATAATCTGGAAAGAAACAGAATAAAATAGTCATCAACAGAGAGCAGCAAATATCTTTGATCTATATTATGAACCATACTGCTTTAGTCAGCGCTTTATTGTGCATAGTGTGTGTTTGTGTGTAAGAAGAAGGAAAGAGAATGCAAAAACTGAAACACACTGCACCATTCAAACACCATTTATTTGTTTTATATAAAATAACATTTTTACAGTATTGACATTACATATTTTTGTCTATGTCTGATTCAGTCACATCTGATTTGATGCTTCTGTTGTTGGCGTGTGACTAAGTTCTGAGGAATATAAATAAGAAAAACAAAAACAAATCACAGGTTTATGATTATGACATTGCACCGCTAAATGTGACTGTTAAAGATGCATTAGATTTACTTGACATCAGTCAACACAGCGCGCACACACATACTTACATAGATGGCATTACATATGTGACGCGAATAATAAAATCATCCATTGACTGACTACGGCTAATCTGTTTTCCTAGTTTGTGTTGGTATTCTTGATAAACGTTAGCGTTAGCACATGGGCACTACACCTGTAAAATCCGTCAAAGTCTTACCCGGGCCGTGACTTTATACACCGTGTAGCCTTTCTTGTGTGTCGTAGGGTCGGTGACCGTGTAAAATCGCACAATTTCGTCTTTGTTCCGCGCGGAGATCATCCTGAGACAAGCATCGCCATAGCAAGACAATTACCCGTACAATAGACAGCAACAGCTGAGCTCATGAATATTAATCAGGCCGTGCTGATGACGACGGTGTGTGCGTAAAAATCTCATGGGAAGCGTCACATTTAAAGGGACAGTTCACTTCAAAATACAAATTCTGTCATTTACTCACCCTCATGTTGTTCCAAACCCTTAGACTTAACAAAAAACTAAATAAGATACAACGAGGTCAAAGGTACACCTTAACTATAACTTATGTCAAGCTTATATATTTAAAGGTACAATATGTAGGATTTTTGCAGTAAATTATCCAAAACCCACTAGGCCAGTGCTATATGTTTTGTTAATTGATTACTTGCAATATCCCAAATGTTTCAAACTATTTGTAAATCGTGAAAAATTGCGATTTTAATCAAGGAAACGGGGCGTGTGAGGAGTCGCCATTCAATGGTGTTGTTTCCACTGTCACCCCCAGACTGTAAAAAGATGGATCACGCCCTTCGCCTTTTCCATCAGAGAGAACTGAAGCCACAAGTGTCTCGATATGACGCTGACATCTTGGGACCTGAGTCTGCGCACTTGCGTGTTTCGGGACCAGTCATGCGCAGTCGTGAGCAGGAAGTAAAGCCGCGAAATCAAGGCCGCACCCTCATTCGCGCTGAATCAAACGCAAGCACACACCCCGCACTTTCATTAAGTGGCCTCTGTCTGCTTCGTTCTTCTCCAATGATGTCTACTGATTGCAGAACCTCGTTAAAATAAGGTAAATACAACTACTAACATACTCAACATTATGAAAAAGTCCGCTGGTGCTTCAGTGACTACCTCGCACAGAGAACCTGTCAATCACAGCTCTCAATCATGACGTCAGAGCACCGTTTTTATCATCACATAACTAACTAAAAACAAACTTATTTTAAAAAACGAACACTTGAAATTACATCAACGTGATAGAAACTACAGTAAATGACAGAAACTATGTTTGGAATAAGGATGTGTGAAGTGTAGTTTAATTGTTTAGTTGGTTCTGCGTCCCATTGAATAGCATGGGGAGGCGGGGGTTATGAGCTATACTAGGACCGGTCACAGGGGGTGATCGAGACGTTTTGGCTTCACTTTTGAGGGCACGCTTGGTTACCCCTGGTTTCCGCCAGGTTTGTCCTCCTATTGTCATAGTAACCATGGTGACAGACGTTGACAACCGGGTAATGCCCGCTTGTGCCTAGCAGGATGCCCACGCTGTTGTTGTTTTGTTCATACATTGTGGACAAGCAGACTTTGAGACAAAAAGAGGACTAAAACGAAGATCAAAATCTTACGAGAAGCCGAGAGCTCCACGTCCGCGACAAACTTCAACTTGACAGAGTGTTGCATGTACTTTTATTAGTACAGGTGAGCAAATGTTCATTAAACTAATATTAAGTTCAACATGATGAAAAGTTAGAATATGATCTGTATGTTATTCTAATGTTGATCTAGCTTACTAGTCTCATACAGCCACACAACATTTAACACACTCAAATGCCGTTTAGTGTGATAGTGTAACGGTTAGAGCAAGTGAAGCAGTGCTGCGTGACCTCATCTTTCATTCTTCTAATAAACTGACCTGTGAGTATTAATTCAGCATTTGTGGGTAACTAGTTTGGTAGAATAAAATATCCTTATTCCTTTATATCTGCAGCCTGGGGACCCAGCTAGAAATGTTTGGTTCTTAAAACGTTCTGGGAACATCCCACAAAATTCTAAGAATGTTTTCAGCCGGTAGTTTAATTTTGGTTCCCAGAATGTTCTCCTAGAAAAGGAACACAGCAAAAAGTTCAGCGATAAAAGTTAATGAGATAATTAAGTGATTAATTGAGTGATGATTGAGCATTATTGAAGACACCTGATGATAACAAGCAGAATCACTGAAGGAGAAAATCTCAAATTGTAAGCCACCGTTATGGTGATCAATGTTTGCTTTAGTTGAGCTCTTGACACTAAGGGGGCTTTCACACTGGCAGTTTATTTAGGAATGGGGCACGGTTCGCATGAAAAATTGCTAATGTGAATGCTATCGTGGGACCCGGGTGCGCACTGGGTACCGAACCCGAGACTACCTGGAGGAGGTGGTCTGAGTTCGGTTGCTTCCGAACCGTGCCACGGTTTGCGTGAATGTGAAAGCAACACGGATTCTGGCGCGCTCTTGTTCAGGAAGTAAAGTATCCAGCGCATGCGTTTTAGCTTAGTTGTGATGTATTGAGTTAAATAAAACACTTGTAAGGGATGATAGTGTTGATGATTTACCTCGGATACAAGCGAGAGTGAGCCTGCAGTGTATTCGTGCATTGTGCGTGGAATCAGAGCAACACATTTGGAAATCCACTGTCTCCTCAAAAGAGTCCGTTTGCAAGCAGCAGAAGTCCACCTTATGTGACACACATACAGTAAACCCTGTACTGTTCACTCAACTGCTCATAATAGCAGCAAATTAATTAAAAAACACAATATTTACCCACGTTCTGATCGATAGAATCAAGTTGAGTGTGAAACCAGACCAATGCTGCAGGGGGCGCCGGGAACAAACGCGCTCCGGCTCGCACCGCAGCAAACGAGCCCAGTGTAAAAGCCCCCTTATATTATTAACTTTAGATTTTGTTTAACTGTTCTGAGTTATAACTGCCAGATGAACAAAGAAAAAAGTGATCTAAAGGTGTTGGTTATATAATGACATTCATCATTTGAAATGTATGTTTGTGGTTTATTCTGTTGGTTAAAGCATGAGATTCTGCACAAATATCCAGAATTTTAGATATAGTATAATGAACTTCTTAAAAGTTGTTTTTATAAAAAATAATCTTTCTTTTAGGCACACACAGACCTCAAGATTCAGTCAATGCTTCTCAACTATGGTGACTAGCAGAATATTTACTTAGGAAAAGTAAATTACATAGACAATTTAGATCCTGACTTTATTCATACCGCAATGCATGATGGGAGCCATTAATGAGTTTTCGATTGGTGGCAAAAAGGATTATAAGTGTCAACACTGGTTGAGATGCACAGGCTGATTATTGAAGTCTGTGTTTCTAAATAAACAAGATATTCAATCATCCATAAAAGATCCATCAGCTTGATGACAAGATCCATAATTCAGCTTAATGTAGAATAGGCTATATGTCATCAATATACACCTTTGCTATTGTAAGAGGTTAGCGACCCCTGGTGGTGAAAAATCCTGCATATTGTATTGTACCTTACCTTATGGGCAATTTGGATGCAGCACAAATAGACACAACTGACACATACCGTACATCTTAAAAGTAATAACCTAAGAAATTATTTTAAGACCATTTAACAATTGAATTGTTATTTATGGTTATTTTTCATCTTTGGTAATCTATAACAACGACGACTTGAAGACAGCATGGAAAACTCTGGTATAGGAAGTGGTCACTATCTACAATCACAGAGACTCCAGTTCTGTTAAACAGAACTGTCAAACTTTGTTCTTTACCGATTATCTTCCCACTGTTTGTGACTACGGTATTTTATTTAATGCATTTTTATGTTTCACACTAAGATTCACAAACCAGCAGCTAATAAAAAAGGACAGCACCGGCTGGGAATGAGAATCATTTTTAATTTCAGGTAAGAAAAAATGCTCTATTTTCTAGGTTATGCACTCATAATTAACACCCACTGACAGGTGAAAATGAATAACATTAGCTATATTTACATTTTGTTTCAGTCAGTATAAATAATTCTGATTGTTGACTCTAAATAGTGTTTTCATTTGGATTCTTACCTCATCCCTGCTCAAACGTAACATGTTCATGTTGTTACAAATATTACAAATTGTGAGACACATTGTATAGGGCTATGTGACATTTGAAATTCAACTGAATCATATGGAATTCAAGGCAACGACAATACAAAGACTTGTGACAATGCTGAGCTAAAATCATTTTAATTTATATATATATATATATATATATATATATATATATATATATATATATATATATATATATATATATATATATATATATATATATATATATATATATATATATATATATATATATATATATATATCGGCTCAAAAGTTTAAGATCGGTAAGATTTTTATGTTTTTAAAAGAAGTCTCTTCTACTCAAAAGCTGAAAGAAGTTTCTTCTGCTCAAAAGCTGTTCTTTTGACCTTTCTATTCATCAAAGAATCCTGAAATAAAAATGAAAAAAAAAAACTGTTTTCAACATGGATAATAATCATACATGTTTTTGGAGCATAAAATCATCATATTAGAGTGATTTGTGAAGGATCATGGGACACTGAAGACTGGATGCTGAAAATCCGCTTTTTTCAGGGGAATAAATTACATTTTAATATATATTAACATAACAAAAGTCATTTTAATTGTCATAATATTTCACAATATTACTACAATATTATTTTTTTGTGTATTTTTTATCAAAAAAAAATTGCAGCCTTGGTGAGCAGAAGAGACTTCTTTTAAAAACATAAAAAATCGTACCAATCTTAAAACTTTCTATCTAGGTAATATATATTATATATATATATATATATATATATATATATATATATATATATATATATATATATATACATACATTTTTTAAATAAAGATAAAACAGCTCCAAAATGTAAGAAAAAAAACTGAACACTTATTACACATTATTAAACACATTATAGTGTTTAATAATGAGGAGGAACTCTAGCCTACAAGCCTCCGAAAGGACTGGGAAGGACAGCCTCACAGGAGGATGCAGCCTTTCGTTTGAGAAACACCCCTGGTTTGTTGAGCTTTCAGCTCTAGTCAGGGAGGAAGGGTACTGTTGTAAGCTAACAGGAGATGGCAGTAATGCACTGATCTAAAGTGCGATTTGCCAATAAACAGAAGAAGACTCAGTCAAAATGAAGGGCTTATGACAGCCATAGATATCAGCGGTGTGTGTAGCACGTCAATGTTCACCCGTTTATGATTTCGGGGCATGACATTAAGGTGTTGATGAGAGAAATATGAGGACTGTGCTGAGGTTGAGGCGGCTAATGCCTGAAGGTGAGATGAGATTATTTTGCCCAAAGGGATACGCTATAACGAATATATTCACGTGTTGAACATTAAGTCTGCATTGATAAAGGTTTCAGACAGTTGTGTGCTGCAATGTTGTCATGATCTCACTACGTCGCGTGATTAGCTTTTTGAGTGTCACTCAAAATTAAACTTTAGGTCTAGTCACCTTGCTTTATTTATAGCGCTTTTTACAATACAGATTGTAACACAGAAGCTTCACAGTCTAGGGTAAATGCACATAGTCTACTGTTTACACTTTTTACATGTAATAGTGTAAAAAATACTGTTAATCCGAAACAGGGCTATATATTTATTCTATATAGATTTCCAACTTTCCAAGTGCATTTTTTTTTATCTTAAAATATATTTTAAGATAACGTTACATTTATGGCATATCACTTTATTCTATAGAACCTATTTAGTTTGAATTCATTTTTAGTAGCTAAATTTAAATAATAAATATATTCAACCCGCAAAATGTCAGGTGGCTCAAAATATATAATAACAACAACAACGAGGTAATAATAATGGGCTCAAATAAAGTATCAAAAGCAAGTGATAATCATGATTTTATGGGACGACACTTTTAAAATACATAATGTAATAAACAATTTAAACATGATCGACCTGTGTACATGACGTATAATAACAAAGGCCTGCAGAAGACGCCAACAACCTTGTGATTGTTGTTATTACGCCTTAGTATGATCAAATATGCATAGATGTAATATATTGATGT
Source organism: Hybognathus amarus (assembly GCA_030378365.1). Lineage (NCBI taxonomy): Eukaryota > Metazoa > Chordata > Actinopteri > Cypriniformes > Leuciscidae > Hybognathus > Hybognathus amarus. Next base: position 418,912 of record JAQIUQ010000241.1, read on the forward strand.
ATTCTCTTGTGTTGGGGTAGGTTTATAAATTATTTACATTACAAATCTGGTGAAATGATGCACATTGCATTCCCAGATGAATGTTATAAGCAACCCAAACTCACAGCATATGTAGAGATGGATTTAAAGTTTTGTTTTTTTTCTTTCTTTTAATATAATTTAAAATATAATGTAGTCATCATGTGATGGAAAAAACTGCATTTTCACAAGCCATTACTGCAGTCTTCAAAGTCACATGATCCTTCAGAAATAATTTCGCATATAATAAGAAATAATAATATGAAAATAATAAGATGCTGATGTTAAATTTGTATTTTTTTTGTACACATTTAGCCATTAAGCCTTTCTTACAAGATGTTACTATTATTTATTTGTGTTCTGCATAGAACAAAAGAACAGCATAGTAATGATACAGTTCTGTCTGTTGTAGTGCGGTGGACCATGTGTGAGAACCGATCCTGCTCAAACTCTTCCACCCGGAGACTGGAGTCAAACACATCCATCCATAAACATCTTATTTCCAAGATCACTGCCACAGGTCCAATCTCAGTAGCTGAGTATATGAGGGAGTCGCTCACTAACCCAGTGTCGGTATGTATCATATGACAAGCTCTTTTATACTGTGTATCATGGAATTCATTACAATTAGGGCTGGGTAAAAATGTAATTTTCAGAACGAATCGCAGTTCTTAATTGAAAGTTTTTAATTAGGGTGATCGATAGCCTTTTTTATAACCGGTTCAATTTGGAGTATGGGCCGATAATTATATGATATCTGTGCTGTTTTTTTTTCTTGATCATTGTTGAATATCTGTGTATGTAGAACTGATGATCATTATTTTTCATGTGTTAAACACTATTCACTAAACACCAGTGGCATAGACAGAAATAGTATTTTGGGTGGGCCAGTAAAAATGTGAGTGGGCCTATAAATTTATAATAGAAAAAAATGACTTAAATAATAATTAAACCTTAGAGAGTAGAATAATTAGCTTAATAGACAAACTGCAAAAACAGTTACACCTTTTGGCCTATATGCGGCATATCATCATGTTCAACCAACAGAGCTCAATAAAGGCTGGACAAACCAGTATAGACAATAACCTGTCTATTTTATTCAGCCAGTCAGCAGTGCAAAGTTCACCCGAAAATAAAGTAAGCTAAAATAATAATATTGCAAGTTAGATCGGTGGGTAAACCCACGTCAGGCTGACCGGGAGAGAGGGAGCAAGAAGCGGCCGCCGCCAGCACCGTACTAGCCTTCTTGTGGGTTAATGAGTCTGAAGTATTGCGCTGCATGGACTCGGTAGATGAAGGCAGTGGTGTGTCTTCTTCCTCAACTCTTGCTTTTTTTCAAATAGCATATTAAAGATAGTTGTTTAGCCATTATTGTGGCACTGACGCCTGTGAGAGTTTTCCTGGTGGAACGAAACCCCAGCAACCATATCAACCAATAACATTCCGGAGAGAGACTTCTACAACTTGCTTCAACAGTTCCATTTTATTCGGGAAACAAATTAAACACACACAGCAGTCAATAATAAATCAGGTATATATTAATATATTTTCTTAAATACATTAGAATAATAAAAATAAACAAAAAATGTACATTTATCAAACTTGCCTGGACGGGCCAGTGAGTAATGTGGCCCTGCCCAGTACTGGCTACGCCCCTGCTAAACACACACTACTTAATTATTGAGCAAAAAAAAAAAACAAACAAACAAAAAAACAAACAACACAAATGTATGTAAAATATAAACTTGGTTAATGTAAAGCAGCAAAAGTTATTCTAGAAAAATCTTTGGTGCAAACTTGGGTCATTTCTGAAATACATTTAGTTGGAAAAGATTAATTGCCTTGATTCCGATTACGATTTTGATTTACTTTAATAAACTGCATTTGGATACTCAACCTTCGTGTCTTGGAGCAGTTCATAACAATTAGATAGTAATTGTTCTTTCAACAAAAATCTAAATTCTGTTTTCTGTGTTTTTAGGGATATTATGTGAAAAATGACATGCTTGGTGCAGGTGGTGATTTTATTACATCACCAGAGCTCAGTCAGATTTTTGGTGAGGTAAGCATTGTTTTTAATATTAATTGAACATAAACCCATGCATTTGTTAGAAAAAGTGTCCGGTATATATATATATATATATATATATATATATATATATATATATATATATATATTGTCTTTCTTCCACAGCTGTTGGGTGTGTGGTGTGTCAGTGAGTGGATGGCAGCGGGGAAATCCAGTGTGTTCCAGTTAGTGGAGCTCGGACCAGGTAGAGGTTCATTGGCCAGTGACATCCTGAGGGGTAAATACTCCAATGGATATTGTATGGTAGGCAAAGGGCCAAAGGCAACATAAAATGCATTAATATATATGTATGTATGTATGTATGTATGTATGTATGTATGTATGTATGTATATATATATATATATATATATATATATTAATAAGGCACTTTTGGTAAATACGAGCAAAACAGGATGTGTAAAATTGCTTCTTGGGCTTTCATTCAAAACCCTCACAAAAATATAACTTTTTAAATCCAAGTAAAATGAATAACTTATCCTCTAATGCTTAAAGGTAGTGTAGGTCAGAATTTAAAAAAAAACTTTTTTTCCAAATTTCTTTAAACTTTCTGTATATATCATACCTGCAAACTTGTCGCTTTCGCGAAAATCGCTGTTTTCATGGTCAATTGGGTCATTTACGTGAATCACATAGAACCGGAGAGTTTTTTATTTGGGGGTGGAGGGGGGGTTAGGTGCGCAGAGACAAGGGCGCGATCGAACAGTGGAGACATAAAAACATCCGTCATTTTGTTCATACAGGACAATGTTCAGTCTGCAGAGTGTTTACTTATATTTGTGTAGGCCTATACATGCATTAAAACAGTTTTAAGAGCAAAACATATGTATCCAACCCCTGTTTGAAACAGTTCCGTGTGTTGTACGTCTGCCCAGATGAAGAATAGGAAAGACAGTGCAAACGAACTGGTAGTTCCACGAGTCCTTTTATAGTTGCTTTCTTTCAGTTAAGCACACTCTTCACATACATGTTGAAAGAGCGGTTGTTAACAGGTTGAAGAAAACACTCCAACGTACAAATCAAACGTATATAAAACGCTACAAATCAAAGTGGAAGTAAACGCATTATAAAACAGCCCGCGATAGATCGTCATCTTCCTCTTTGCGCAAGCATTCTCACTCTCACTGAGCGTGCGCGTGCTCACATAACAACATCACGCATACAATAACGAACGCCATAGAAGAAGTCATCTTAAAGGCATATCAACATGTCATGAACACTACTGAACACTTAGTGGCCGTTACAGAGTTCCATTGGTTTTCATTTTTTGTTCTCAAAACAGAGCACTAATCTGTTTATTTTCAAGTGTTTGTAGTATTATTTTATAGGGAATTATTGATAATTGTGATGAGAATACAGTTAGGGTTAATTAAAATGAAGGAAAACAAATATATTGATCTGAAATATAGCAAATTAACTTTAAATTAATTCAGGTAAAATTGCCAAACATATCTCAAACTCTTTTGTCTTTTTATTAGTTTAATTAATGAACTAATTATATGAAACTATTATCAGTGCACTATAAATAAACTGGTTTTATGCCTTTATTAATAAAACGTATTTAAAACATACAAGGCTTAAGACATTTATAAAAATGGCTTATATATTTCTGACACCCCCCGCCACCCCCCTCCCCGCCACCCCACGGCCGGCCCACTGTCACCTTTTTTACGCTGGGGAGTTTGCAGGTATGATATATAAATGCATAATTAAAATCTAAGTATTCTGAAAAAGAAAGTATAAAAATCGAGTGTCTGTAGACCTCTCACGACAGCTCATTATTTCCATTCACTTCACCCCCTCCCTTCTTGGCTCCTTCCAAAGCCACGCCCCAAAACACATGAACGCACGACTCCGACAGCTGAGCTGAAGACGCATTATTTACCTGAGACGAGCGGAGAGGAGAGGAATAAGTGCATGTAGTGACATCATGTCAGAAACACATGTAAATAAAAAAATCTAACTATCATTATGAAGATAAACAAATAAGTTGTATTTTATTAATCACTATCAAGCTAGCATATTGATATTGGTAAAGTTTACAATATATATATTTATTGATTCGCTAACGAGCTAGCTATCTATAAGGCAAAGCTAAAAACAGGTTGCATGATACACGTTTTTCCATTGCCATCAGTTACACTGTGATGAAGATGAATTTCGTGTACGATTCATTACATATATATGGTGTTCTGCATGTAAGAGTTTGCTTGATGAAAGCATTGTTGATTCTGATGAGGACTACACTCCCGAGACAAGTAAGTTACCCATAGACAGTATAAGAAAGCAAGTACCGCATCGTCAGCTCGAGGACAGATCCGTGGTCGAGGGCGAAGCAGAGGATTTTGCTATTAGGGTCCGAGGAAGTAGAGGCCGAGGACGGGGTAGTCTGAAGTGCAGGGCAAGGAGCACTTTTTAGACAAGAGGACCTACGTCAAGTTTTGCATCTTCAAGCTCAAACAAGGGCATGCGAACAGGTACGATCTGGATACGCGCAAGTGGGCAGGTCCTGTGTGGCAAAAGGGTGGTTGCCATGGTTGCGAGAGTGACAGTCGCCTAAGCCAATCCGTTGTTTCGTCCCGGTTCGAAATAATGAGCTGTGTTTAGTGCAGATTAAACAGTCTAGAGTCACTCGATTTTTATACTCTTTTTTTCAGAGTACTTAGATTTTAATTATGCATTGATATATATAGAAAGTTTAAACAAATTTGGAAACAAGATTTTATAAAATTCTGACCTACACTACCTTTAATATTTATGCAATAATTATGATCCATTTTTTCCCATTGATGATAATAGAATTTTTTTATATATATATCATTTTATTATTTTTTAATTAATGCTATATTTTAGGTTAAAGTAGAGTCTAGGCTCTTAGAGAAAAAATTTTTCAAGCAGATTTGCGCCACCTGTTGGAAGTAGTGAGCATATTTATCATGCAATGTCATATTTTAACCACTAGATGGACATACAGCTTTCTGTAGAAAGGATTGTAGATTGTAGTTGTTTTTGGACATTAATTTACTGTTTTTTTCAGGTTGTGGTTAAGAGATTCTCAAAGACTATTTTTGTCAAGTTTTTTGATTGTTTGGTTGATTTAAAAGGTAATTAAATGGTAATTTGTTGTTTTAAATTGTTACTTTATAATACAGTCAAACCTGAACATTGCATTAGAAAGAGAGCAAAGCATTTTGCTACCCAATGTTTTAATTCTAACTTAATAAAAATGCAATTCTTTCAGTCATACATTTTTATTAACCCTTTATAATAAACATTTTCAGTAAATTAATATATTTGTAAAAACAAATTATATATTTTATTGAATGAACAGTAACTTATTCAAAAGGCAATAGCAACAAAAGTAAACCAAAATAACAGCAAATTTATTTATCAAATGTTAAATGAAAAATAGAAAAATAAAAAATGGGTTTTAAATACCATCCTAACTATATTTACATATTATGTGCATATTATTTACATATTCAGTGAACAGAAACTCTTATTCAAAAGTACTTGAGCAGTATTTGTTTTTTTTGTTTTGTTTTTGCCATTGTGGAGAATGAACTGTGGGCTACACTCAGAGAGTGTGTGTGTGTGTGTGTGTGTGTGTGTGTGTGTGTGTGTGTGTGTGCGTTCAAGAGAGAGAGACAGTGTGTGACTTTTGCATTTTGGATCCAATGTCTCCCCTTTACTTGATTCATTGATTTTATTTCACATATTCGCACATTTCTCTGTTACAGTTTCACCAGTCTCACATTTCTCTATGTGTGTGTGTGTGTGTGTGTTTGTGTAAGAATGTTTATTTTGCAGGCTTACAGTCTCATGCTTTCAGTGCTGTGTTTTATTTCTTACATTGATGCAATAATTGCTTTTATTTCACAGATTTTCCAAAATTAGCTTTTGCAATGACACACGTTCCTTTGTGTGTGCGTGTGTTTTTGTGTGTATAAGAGTGTGTGTGTGTGAGTGTATTTGTCTGTTTTGCATTCTTGATGTTTTAGAGATTCACCCCTTCACTGCTGTATGCTTTTTTTCTGCATCGTGGCTGATTTGTAGATTGTACGCACAAAAAAACTCTGTATTTTCATATTTTTGCCAATTTCCCATTCATTTCCTATGGCGGTCATTTTTGACCCGAAGGTCCCGAGTGTGACTATTTTTTTTACGACCAATTAGACTTTTCAAATCATGTCCCCAATTTTTTTGTGAGTTCATATACCAAGTACCATAAAAGTCACCAAGTTTCTGACCATTCCGATGAAGCTACGATTTTTTATATTTTTTCTTATTTTTTATTCCGATTCAGAAATGACCGAAGAACCCCAGAGGGTTAAAACGCGTAATGCAAGGATAACAGCCTATGCACAAAACATAATGACTACACAAATCAAATTTAGAGTATTAAACGAATACTCTGTGCTTACAAGTGTGGGGATGCCCTACATTTCATATGAGCAAGTGTTGTGTTCTTATTTGCCAGGTTTTCAGTCAGTTAAAAGCTGTCCTTGGAGAGACTGATGTCTCTGTTCATCTTGTGGAGGTCAGCCCAAAGTTAAGTCAACTTCAGGCCAAATGTCTAACTGGAGATCAGACGTGGACGTGTAATGAGGATCAGCTTGTTTACCGCAGTGGCACCACATTTACTGGCCTGCCTATAAACTGGTACCGCAGGATAGAGGATGTCCCTAGGGGTACGGACACATCAAACTGACACAAACTCGCTCCTTGATAACGTAATGATGCTTGCTTCTTGTAATCAAAGTCTGTTTTGCTTTTGCCAGGTTTTAGTGTCTTCCTTGCCCATGAGTTTTTTGATGCTTTACCCATTCACAAGTTTCAGGTACACTCTTAGCATAAGTTAATTTAAAAAAATATATTTTTCAAACATTAGCATTGCATTAAAGGATTTTTTCTTTTTCTTTTAGAGAACAGAGAACAGCTGGCGGGAGGTGATGGTTGATATTGACCCTGAACGTCCAGAAAAACTGAGATTCATGGTTTCTCACAGACCCACACTGGCTTCCAGCATGCTTATACAGGTGAGCTGTCCCTCCTCGCTGAGAACATGTGTCATGTGGCAGCGTAAAAGCATCAGTTCATTGAAATGCTTTCCAAAATAGTAAGGTTAAAAAGAAGTATAAAATGCATAATAAATATATAAAAATAATATATAATGACTCACTGCGTGTCGTTCCAAACCCGTAAGACCTCCGTAAGTTCGTCTTCGGAAACACAGTTTAAGATATTTTAGATTTAGTCCGGGAATTTTCTGTCCCTCCTTTGAAAATGTATGTTTGGTGTACTGTCCTTGTCCAAAAAGGAAATGAAGACATTTAATTCAATTCAATTCAAGTTTATTTGTATAGCGCTTTTCACAATACATATTGTTTCAAAGCAGCTTTACAGAAAGTGCTTTACAGAAAAGTTCATGGAAAAATACATTTAGTTAATCATGTAATATTAAGGGCATAACATATTGCCGGCACAAACTCACTTTGACATCATCAAAGTAGTCCATGTGTATGGTAAGCTGTTTTAACTTTTATATGAATTCTTGATATCAACAATTACATTTTTTTGATATCAACAATAGAATGGCTAATATCTGTAATTGTATTTTCACTAGTGAAATATCTCCATAGGCTGCCATTCAAAATCAATTGTTGATATCAAGAATTGATTTTTTACTAGTAGAATTATCATTTTTGACATCATTAATTACATTGTTACTAGTACAAAATGCGAGTTCCTGATATCAATAATTAAATTGTCACTATTTGAAATGTCTATTCTTGATATCAACAATTCAATTGCTACTAGTAAAAATTATCATTTTTGATATCTGAAAGTGTATTTCTGATATCAATATTATTCAGATATCTAAAATGGCTTTCTTACTAGTAATTCATGATATCAGAAATTAACATTTTCACTTGTGAAAATTTAATTATTGATATCAAAATGAACATTGTTACTAGTAGCAATTCAATTGTTGATTTCAAGAATAGACATTTCAACTAGTAACAATTGAATTCTTGATATCAAAAATAAAGGTTTTACTAGTAATAAATGTATTTCTGATATGTGAAATTGGTATTTCAACTAGTAAGAAATCAATTCTTAATTTTGAATGGCAGCCTATGGTGACATTTCACTAGTGAAAATACAATTACAGATATCAACAATTATAATTTTTACTAGTTCAAATTCAATTGTTGATATCAAGAATGATCATTTTAACTAGTGAAAATGTAAATGTTGATATCAAGAATTAGCATTGTTACTAGAGAAAATGTTATTTCTGATATCAAAATTTGTCATTGTTACTAGGAGAAATCTAATTCCTGATATCAATAAGTATAATTTTAACTACTGAAAATCTAGTTGTTGATATCAAGAATTCATATCCTGCGAAATGATTAAAAGTCAAATGGCTTGCCTATTGCCATTCCCAGGATATAAATTGTTAATATCAAGAATTATAGCTTTTACCAGTTGAAATTCAACTGTTAATATCAATAATTATAGTTTTTACAAGTTCAAATTGAATTGTTGATATCAAGAATGACAATATTTACTAGTTGAAATGTAGTTCCTGATATCAAAAATTGCCATTGTTACTAGAAGAAATCTTCCCGATTTCAATAACTATTATTTTAACTAGTGAAAATGTAATTGTTGATGTCAAGAATTCATATCCTGGAAATGATTAAAAGTTAAAACGGCTTGCCATACATGTGACATCAGTGGGTTAGTTAGAATGTTTTGAAGCATCGAAAATACATTTTGGTCCAAAAATTACAAAAACTACAACTTAAAACTTAATAAAAACTTTATTCAGCATTATATAGTCTTCCGGTTCTGTGTTGACGAGTGATAACCAGATAACGGACTCGTAGAATACAGAACCAGAAGGGAATACAATGCTGAATAAAGTTGTAGTTTTTTTTATTTTTGGACCATAATGCATTTTACATTTTCAATGGAGGGACAGAAAGCTCTTAGACTCAATCTAAAATATCTTAAACTGTTCCGAAGATGAACTTGAGGAGGTCTTACGGGCTTAGAAAAAATGAGGGTCATTAATGACATCATTTTCATTTTTGGGTGAACTAACCCTTTAATGCCTATGTCTCTAAATAATATCAGATCAATTTAACTTTTTATGAAATGTAATGGTTAGTTCAAGTTGTCAAGAGGTAAAACCATAAGAAAATGACAATATTCATGATTCAAAAATTAATAAAAAAAAAAAAAACTTGGCATTTGTGTTTTGAAAAGATTTCTATGTTTCATCCTTTTGTACATTCTTGTTTGTCAGTGAACTCTGTCAATTGTTATTTTCAGAAAGATGAAACCAGGCAGCATGTGGAAGTGTGTCCAGAAGGGGGAGTCATTGTTCAGAAACTTGGCCAATCGGATTGCAGATGACGGGAGGCGCTGCATTGATTGTAGACTATGGGCATGATGGAACAAAACTGATACTTTCCGAGTAAGTGCCATATGATATATATCTCTCTCAGGCTTCTCTGATGTGGTCAGTGCTGGATAGTTGCTGTGTTCGTGGAAGCTTGTGGATGTGATCATTTGCAGGGCTGTGAAACGTATTAATTTGGACTAACATGGACTTTTTAAGTGGCCATATTGTTGCTATTTTAATAAGTTCTTTAATTTGTTTTTAATAAGAATTAGAATAGAATTAATAGAATAGGTTAACATGCTTTAATGTAAAAAGAAAACATGATTTTTCACATACTGTACATTATTGCAGCTCTTCAATGGAGTGGTGCAGGTATGACGTCACTTTGTTGGCCAAAATGCTGAAGCGAGTTGCATTTTAGCACTGTACACAAATAAATCAGTATCACCCCACTCGTGGTTTTTTGAAGCTGTTGCATGTCTTGAAAATGGCAGTTGCTAACAAGTGGCTAAATGTGACTGAACAGCTTAGTAAGCATCATTATCATGCTTATAATTGTGTTCTTACAAACTCATTCTAACTCAGAGTTTCTGCAAAACTGTTTATAGACAAAAACTGAAGAGTTGTCGGAAGTTTGGTGATGGTGATGTAGAAGTCATGTGACCATTGTGTAGTTTATTAATAGCCTACCTTTAGCTTTTTACTTCTGGCGACTCAATTTGGGCTTCAAAATTAATAAAAGTTGTGTTCATCTGCCTATGGGACAATCCTATTGGGTTTTTGTCAAAGAAACCAGTGTGATGCGAACTGCCACTTGGCCTACAAAGTGCCATCACACCTGCACCACTCGATGCCCAGTCTGTCTGAAACATGCTGATTTCTACAAAGCCCCTCCTCCCAAAAGCCCTGAGTGCTCTGATTGGCCAGCTGTCCCAGTGTATTGTGATTGGCCAATTATAAACACAAACTATTAATAATGTCATCTGAATCTTTAGAGTCCAAATCACATTCTGAAAGCGGACTATCACTGCAAATCGGTTGGAACTGGCATTGCAAGAGTGACTTGTGTTATATTCGGCACTACACAAGCAAACTTTTGAAATGTACTGCTCAAGAACATCATTATGACTAAATCATAACCACTGATCCCTAATTTCATCTGTTTTCAGATGACAAACAAAGGGGTTTTGCTTTACATCCAAACACACAACATAATAGACAACACATCAGTTCACTGAAGCCCTGTCTTCTCTAGTTGTGTATGCCTTTGGGTGCGCATTATGCTAATATTTCAACATTGTGACAATAATTTCTGGACTTGGATTAGAGGTGTTTAAGGCAGGTCTGGATCAGTGTTCTCTGTTTGACATCACTTTCTGGGAGACTATGAGCTTTGTAACTTTGCAAATCTTGTACATGCACAAAACAGACACATTACACACTAAAGGGAAACAGTAGAAGTACTTCAGTCAACCTAATATGCCTGATTTATGCATAGAGAAGAAGATCTAAGTAAACCCTTTAATTGTTTCTGCACTATTTGGTGTAATCAAACTCATTGCAAATGAACTGTGGAATGAGACAGATCTCAATTAATGGGATGTCTGAGCTTCATTAACACACAGATTATGGCTCCTACAACGGGAGGCAAAATTACAGTGGTATAAATGTTTCGAATGTTTAATGTTCATGCACTGTCACCACTATATGATGCATACTTATTATTTGCTCACATTTTCCCCCTCAAATTTCCTTGAGTACTTTTGATATTGGAATGAGAAAGTCATATGAAAATTCTCAACCCTCACCAAATCTGAAAGTCTTATTTACTTGGATGTATGTCATTGGTTACATTTAGAAATTGCCTACAAGATCATTTGTTATTAACATGTTTTTTTTTGTTTTTTTTTGCATGAATTTACTGTTAAATTGTATGTTTTGTGGCAGGGCTTTAAAGGCCATCACCTGCACAATGTCTTGGAAACACCTGGCATGGCAGACTTGACAGCAGACGTGGACTTTAGTTACCTGAGGAGAATGGCAGGGGATCAGGTGACCTGCTTGAGACCCGTCACACAAAGATCCTTCCTGAAGAACATGGGCATTGACTCACGCCTGCAGGTGAGATCAACTGAAGTAATGTCTGTGGACTTCTTTCAAAAGCATCCCGAGCAATGTGAAACACACCTGTTTTTTCTGGACATTGACCAACTGAAACCTGGTCTAAAGTCAATGGCACAATTTATTTTTTTTTGTTATTAAAGAGCTCGTTTGTGCTCCCTCAGACTTTGTCCCATAGATGGTCTGCGTACTTTAAAGGGGTCATGAACTGGCTTTTTAAATGTTTTTGTTTTGTTGCCTGAGGTCAACTTATGATGTTAGCTTGGTTTTTACATTCAAAACATAAAAATGAATAAGTTATGGGCTATTTTTCCTAGTTTTCAGCCTACTTGAAAAATGCTCGGATTTTATGGTCGATCGCATTGAAGACTAGGAAGTAAACGCCCACTGCTGTGAGTGGATAACAGTTTTGCATATTATAATGAGCTTGAACTCTGTTGTTGGTTTTGGTCAGTGCACGTGGGGGATTGTTTTGAAAACCACTGTTGTAAAATGGCAACCGGAAATGATTCGCCCATACATGTTTGACCCAGAGTCCGATCTCGAATCGCAGGACAATGAACCAACAGCACCTCGAATACAACGGATACTTGTAGACACATACACATAATTATTAGATATCAAACGATCTGTAACAATGCAAATGCTAGCCGAGTAGATTGTTATTTCTAAAATAAAAATATTACTCACATAAGTGTGTTGCACCACTCCTGTTGGATCCAATAGTAGAAGGTAACGTAGCATGTTCCGTACAACAACGATGTTCGCTACAGATTAACTTTAACCGCCGATCGCTGAATAAATACTTCTCAGGTCATACACAAAATGCATATCTGTGTCGTCTTCATTTCTCCTCTTATATTATGAGTTTAACTCACCCGTCGGTGCACGTGGGGGAAACGTCCAATGTTGTCAATGGTAACCGCATTCGCCCATACATGTTCGACCCAGAGTCCGTGATTGCACAATTCCTGTCAGATCCAATATAGACGGCACAGCACCGTTCTTTACTCTCATCGGCTGCAAATCCAGGCCTCGAACTGTGTCTTCAAAACAATCCTCGGTGAAATGAAGCAAACATATGGATAATGTTTTACACTCATCTGCTGGAACGTCATTAAAAACAATTTTTTACCAGGCATTCCTAATGTTGGAATCCAGAGGAAGCTTATGCATGCGGGTGGGGTTTCTTCCGTCTTTGACGTCATACTTCCACACTTTAAAAAACAAGACGTTTGTTGAGGCTGGTGTCAATAAAAGCTTTTATTGGACTAACAAGGTCGTTTTCAGTTCTGAAACTTACAGGATATTCTTATAATATGATGACCTCTTAGATGTCAAAAGCTCAAGGAAAATTTTATTTCTCAGTTCATCACCCCTTTAAGCTTGCGCACGAGCAAATCCGTTTCCTCGCTAGAGATGCATTCAGTTTTCCTCCATGTAAAAGCGAATAGCAAAACTGCGAGCGCAACTGACTTTTAAAGGGAGTGGGAGATGAGACTCTGATTGGTTTATTGCACGTTACGCCCAAAACACATCAATTACTCATTAAGAGAATAGGGACAAACCCAAAAGACCATGCACCGTGTGCGCAGACCATTTTTCCCTTCGTTAAACTAGCAAAAGTGGATTCAGACACGACATAAGTGCACTTGTGCTTTAGACCATGTGTTTAGAGTGTTAAAATAGGGCCCTGAGAGTGCATGAGTTAAAGGCCAATAGAACCATTTTAAATAGTCAGAAGTTTGGGACCATCAAGATTTGTGTTTTTTTGTAAAAAGTTGTGTTGTTTACATTAAGATGTCTGTTAGGGTTAAGGCATGTGTTAGGGTTAGGATATAGTATTTTACAACTATCTGTATATGAAAACAATAGAAGTGTAATTGTGTAATATTTTGATAACTGACCCAAAACAATGCAACTTTTTCAGGAAGAAATGCTTTATCTCATGACCGTTTGTATTTTTCATGTTGTGTTTCAGGTCCTCCTGAGGAGCAGTCATGACCCATCCACCAGAGCGCAGCTCATCAACAGCTACGACATGCTGATCAACCCTGAGAAGATGGGCCACAGGTTTCAGTTCTTCTCTGTGCTCTTGGTCGAGGTCGGCTGGCTCAAAGTCAGAAGAACTCGGTGCCGGTGCCCGTGGCGGGCTTTGCTGAGCTCACTGCGCAATGAAAACTACACAACTACTGATGCACCTTGGACTGCACTTGTTTTTATAGTATCAAGCACATTTCTACCTTTATGTCTGAAATTAGCCATTTACTGTCTCTTATAGCCCACTAAAAGTCCAACCAAAGGAGCTGAATAAAAACATGAGCAAAATCAAAGTTTGAAATCTGAAGGATGTGGTCTCATTTCAGATAAGCCACCATTTTATTCCATTAGTACGAAAGAAATTACAGTAATGCCTTACAAGAAATAACAGTCAATTGAATAAAAATTGATTCTTTACACAAACAGTTTCAAATGACGAGGGCGACATCTGGAGGGAATGAAACAAGGAATATATTAAGAGGAATATTCTCTCTTAATATATCTCTAAATATGTCCAGTTTGAGTCTCTAATCAATTTTATTTGAAGGCAAGTTACAATAATGAGCCTGATGAAAGATCAATATCATTGATTCTGTCAAAATTATCATAATAGGTGTTAACTTTTAACTTGCCTCTTTTTTGCAAACCCCTTGCTCATTTGCAGCATTCAGCTAGAACTATCACTCTGGTAACTATGGCACACACTGCTGGCGTTTCCAAGGCTGTGCTGATGGATAACTACAATATAATATGCCTGTTTGAACGTACCAAACTTCTTGAGCTCCTTTGATGCTAAAAAATGTCATCCATGCTCCTCCAAATTCAGGTTCTATGCATCAAATCTACAAAGGTTAGTTTTTTGCTGGTGCATCTTGCAGTTGTGGATGCAGAACACCACCACTGTATAATAGACCTTGGTGAATAAGGGCACAACAGTAACTGGTGTGATTAAATGCCTTTCCTGGCTCTGATCTCTCTTTCCATCTCAAGTTCTGTGATCAATGTCAGCCCAGCAAAAGCAGAGGTGTGTGTGTGTGATAGGCACCTGAATCATTCACATAAATAAATGGTGTATTTGCTAGCTTCTTTTAATTATCTAAAAACAATTTACCACGGCACTACTTTTTTTCTATAGTATATTCAAATAAGACATTGGATTACCAATCAGTCATTGGGATCATTTACTAATATACTTGTGAATTTCCCCCATTTGAAATTTGCTTGATTTCAGACTTGTTTCCACAAAATGTTTCATACACACTACACATTAGGACTATTCAGATGTGTTTCTGCACGTTGTGACCCACAGTTTAGTTCCAATCCTAATGTTTAATCAGGATCTCATCTCTGCAGGTCATGGCTTCCCAGACACATAATGTAGTAGCCCTGATGTCCAGCATATTTTAATAGCTTAGTCGTATTGCTTTCAGTTATGAAACATTGAACTGACTTCAAGGTTTTTGTATTATATAAAATTTGCTATATAAATAAGTGGCTTCACTCTCTCACAAATGTGAGGAATAAAGTGAAGGGAACACAAATTTTCAATGTTCTCTAAATGTAAATTTCACATCGAGTTGCATTTGTAAACATTTTAAAGTTTCAAAATATAGCTATTACTTTTTAAGTGGTTTTACAAAAAAGCTTTTCAACCACAAAAATAGACATGTTTACTGGTAACTTCTCATTATACTGGATAATTTCATCTTTAATAAAAAAGCAAAATAAAAATAAGTTATGTCTTGTTTTGAAGGATATTTGTACTAGGAACAATATTCTTTTGCAGTGCATGCTTTATTTAATGCCATAACTTGTGCTCTGATTTTAACACCTTTAAGACCTGCAGAAACCCTGATCCAATTATTTTTTTCTTTTGTTTCCAGGTTAGTTGTATTATTAATTATAAAAGAAAAAGAAAAACATACTAAGCATTTTCAAGGGAGCATGTTAAAATGTAATTTTTTTAAAGCATAACAGAATCAAGCATTTCTCAAAAGAATGTAGTGAACCCTGGATTTAAAAAAACACACGTGTGAAACAGCCTATATTGACCTGAACCACTTAACAACTTGTACAGGTGTAATATAACCGAAACATGGCACAGCATTCGTCCCTGTCCCATATATTACAGGCACAGTCAGTGGGCCGGGACAGTAATGTGTCCGTGAAGCAGTTTAGGAGGTCTGGTCCATCAGAAGCTGGAGAAGAAATTGAAGACTCAGGTTTTTATTTCCTCCCATTGACACTCTGACGCTTTTTGGTTCCTCCAAACTTTCTCTTGTCTGAATCAAGCCTTTTTCTTCTGAGAGTTTGGACATCTCTCCCACAGATCCGAGTCATTCCCGTCGAACTTCCCACTTCAGCTGCTTAACATCTGATGGAAGAGACATGGGAAAATCAGGAAAAATTTCATTTAACTACAAGTCTGTAGTTCCTTCTTTCAAAATATGCCACTAAGAGAAACAGTTTATGCTGGAATGATACTAAGCATTGTAATTCTGTATTACTTGAAAAAATTCACTGGAAAACAATCAGCACTCACCGGCTTTGTCCGTATTGGCCATTGCATTCATACCAGTGTTTTCAAACTTCAAGCCTGCGTTTTCTTCCAGCAAACACCCAAACTGTTAAGAAAGACATGTCTGGTTCATTCAGCTGCATTAGAAAGGTGCTTACATCTCCCGTCTTCTGAGCTAGGTGCACATCTAATTCACTAACAATTAACTGTAAACTGGTTTTTAAAGGTTACGGTTAAGCCCCTCCATATATTGGTCTGTGTCATAGTTAACAGCAGGAATGTTCCAATCTTTTTTTTATGTGTAAGTGTACCTAAGAAATAAAGCATGTTTAAAGGCAAGGGGTGGTCACATCAAATATTGATTCCATTTAGTTTATAAAAAAAACAAAACAAGAAAAACTGTGAGCATGTCAAACATATTTCTATGGTTCTTGTATTTAACCCATAAACCATCTACCTCTTCAGCTGATGCAAACACTGCTTGGTCCTTTGTTCTTTTCCTTTTCTTTTCAGGTCGAGCTGCCTGCGGACGATGGAATCACACACACAAACACACAGGAGAGAAAAAAAGGGAAAAACTAAGGGTAAATCTCACAAAAACACTATTACATTATATACAGTAGTAAGTTTGTGTAGATCTGCCTTACATTTACTGCTTTGAAATACTGAAAACACAGTAGCTGTAAAGACCAGTTACCACTCCCAATGGATACAATAAAAAAGGATTTCACCAGGATGTGTGATATTCACCAAAAAAGCTATACTTTAATAGGAGCCAGTCATCCAGCTTATACAATTACCTTTTTTCTTAGATTTTCTATGGAAATCATTTCTTCTCATGTAGCATTTTCTTTGAAATTACAAAATCAGACTTATAAGCTTGATAATAAAATGTATGTATTGGCGCACCTCGTCTTCTTCTGTCATCATCATCAGCAGCATCTTCTGTTTCCATGAACTCTCCACCTTCATCCTCCAACTCATCTTCAAAATCCTCCATACTGCCCAGAGAGACCTCCTCATCATCAAGGTCATCAAGGTCAGAGTCAGACGCAGAGTCTTCTGGATCCTCACCTTTCTTCGAACTTGGGCGTCACATTGCTGCAACAAAGATCGTCTGGCCACGTGAACTGCTATTAACATTACTGGATAAAAGATTAAGATCGGTTGAAAACGATTTGTGCAAAAGAATATATTCACAAACACAACAATACATCACAGTTTTGGAACACACAAATAATCGTGCAATGTATTTGCAACCTTCCATGGATAGGCTATCCTTGAACAGAAAAATAAATTTGCTTTGTGTATATACATCTATACACTCACTGCGGCCACTTTATCAGGTACCCCATGCTAATAACGGGTTGGACCCCCTTTTGCCTTCAGAACTGCCTCAATTCTTCGTGGCAGATTCAACAAGGTGCTGGAAGCATTCCTCAGGGAGTTTGGTCCATATTGACATGATGGCATCACACAGTTGCCGCAGATTTGTCGGCTGCATCATCCATGATGCGATACTTCCCGATTCCACCACATCCCAAATATGCTCTATTGGATTGAGATGTGGTGACTCTGGAGGCCATTTGAGTACAGCGAACTCATCTGTCATGTTCAAGAAACCAGTCTGGAGATGATTCCAGCTTTATGACATGGCGCATTATCCTGCTGAAAGTAGCCATCAGAAGTTGGGTACATTGTGGTCATAAAGGGATGGACATGGCCAGTAACAATACTCAGTTAGGCTGTGGCGATTGCAACGATGCTCAATTGGTACCAAGGCCCAAATAGTGCGAAGAAAATATTCCCCACACCATGACACCACCACCACCAGCCCTGAACTCGCTTAATACAAGGCAGGATGGATCCATGCTTTCATGTTGTAGACGCGAAATTCTGACACCTACCATCCGAATATCACAGCAGAAATCGAGACTCATCAGACCAAGCAACGCTTTTCAATCGTTCTATTGTCCAATTTCGATGAGCTTGTGCAAATTGTAACCTCAGTTTCCTGTTCTTAGCTGAAAAGGAGTGGCACCCGGTGTGGTCTTCTGCTGCTGTAGCCCATCTGCCTCAAAGTTCAACGTCACTGTGCGTTCAGAGATGCTCTTCTGCCCACCTTGGTTGTAACGGGTGGTTATTTGAGTCACTGTTGCCCTTCTATCAGCTCGAACCAG
Organism: Hybognathus amarus; assembly: GCA_030378365.1. Lineage (NCBI taxonomy): Eukaryota > Metazoa > Chordata > Actinopteri > Cypriniformes > Leuciscidae > Hybognathus > Hybognathus amarus. The sequence continues at coordinate 437,296 of JAQIUQ010000241.1, forward strand.
TCTGGCCATTCTCCTCTGACCTCTGGCATCAACAAGGCATTTCCGCCCACAGAACTGCCGCTCACTGGATGTTTTTTCTTTTTTCGGACCATTCTCTGTAAACCCTAGAGATGGTTGTGCGTGAAAATCCCAGTAGATTAGCAGTTTCTGAATACTCAGACCAGCCCTTCTGGCACAACAATCATGCCACGTTCAAAGTCACTCAAATCACCTTTCTTTCCCATACTGATGCTCGGTTTGAACTGCAGGAGATTGTCTTGACCAGTGTTTACATGCCTAAATCACTGAGTTGTGGCCATGTGATTGGCTGCTTAGAAATTAAGTGTTAACGCAACAGCTGGACAGGTGTACCTAATAAAGTGGCAGGTGAGTGTATATATATATAGGGGTGGTGCAAAGGAGCCGGTATTTGTATCTGTATTTGTATTTGTTGAGGGGAAAAGTATTTGTATTTGTATCTGTATTTGTATTCGAGTTCAAAATAGGGGTAAACATCCGTTTTTTTGCGTTACACTTATGGTTACACTTCAAATTTACAATATAGTGTAAGGATTCTTTAATTATATCCATTATAATAATTATGCAAATGCAATATTGGTTGATGTTTTTCTATAAATCCAGCAATGAACATGTAACATTGAAAATAAAATAACATAACAGCCAACCTCATCCATGATTAAACCAAAAACTATTAAAATACAATTGTGAACATTATGAACCCCACCACCACCTGTCCTTGTTGGAGGACGCTGAACAGACAGAATAAGTTAGGGATAATGTATAATGTAATGTAGGCGGATGATTATGAGCTGACGCGAAGCGGAGGGGTCTCTGAATCAGCCTGAATCTGAAGGGTTTGTATTCGCTATAACAACCGCCTCGCTATACATTATCCCGCTTATTGCATGGCTACCTAACAAATAAAATCAATAATTTGACTCAAAATATTGATTTAAAAAGGAGTTTATTGATTTAAAAATGATTGTATTGCTTCCGCTAAAAAAAATAGTCCGTTCCGTCTCTACGTTTAGAATCCATGGCAATGTGTTATAATTAGCAGCGGTCTGTTATTAAGAAATAACCATGGAAATAACAAACCGCATTCTACATTAGAATTCAACCAAGCCATGTAATAAAAACAAATAATTACCGAGCTAACAGAGCTACGTAAACAGAGCGAACACGAGAGAACCCGACTGCAGAGGTCAATACTGCAGCGAAATGGAATAATCTCCCGATCAAACTTCACTTCCCGAAACGTCATAAACTGCATCCGGAACCCAGTTAAGGTACAAACATCTATTCAACAAAAATAGTGATGCAGTTAAGTGTTTTTTCGCTGAGCCGAGCCTTCTCTGTTGCTGTGTGGAGCAGCTTGTGTCAGTCATCTCTTCCTGAACGTCACTCCGTGCACTGCGGTCTCATGAGGAAACAGTTTTTTGATATAAAGTTTTTTCTTGTTCCCAATACAAGTATTTGTTCTGAAAAAAGTATTCGTAAAAACACGTGATTTGTGCCTTTCCGAAATTTAGACTTTGGTTCGGGCTCCACCCTAATATATATATATATATATATATATATATATATATATATATATATATATATATATATATATATATATATATATATATATATATATATATATATATATATATATATATATATATATATATATAAATATATATTTCTCAAAATAAAAGTTTTTTTTTTAAATAATCAGATAGAATAGACCACAGATACGGAAACTGGACAAACGCTGTTCTCCAGACACTGACAAAAGTGTCAACACACGTATGTCTTTCAAAATAAAAGTCTCCCCTCAAATAAAAAAAACATTTACAATAGTTCTCTTCCAACGCACACAAAGTTATTGTATATATATATATATATATATATATACACACATATATAAAATTCTCTAGACCTTTTTTTCGTAGACAGTAACTGCATTCTGTGTGAAGTTGAACCCAACTCTTACTCTGAAGATTTTCTCTCTTCTTCTGCTGTCAATTCAAATCTCACTTCCTGTGTCATATGCTTTTTCTCCATGTGGTAATGTTAAGCTCACAATGTTCTGTCTTGTGCTTGAGGCGTGCTGCATTTTGATTGGCTTTGATCACACACTGAGGGAGAGTGGCGGAGAAATCCTGTCTTCCGCCATTCAGAAAATCACTGCATGCTCGCATTGTGATCTTATTATGATTTTCAATTAACCCTACACCCCTACACCTTAGCACCAAAATACCGGAAAACTCAACTAAAGGTCAGTTGCCAAAAATAGATAATTTCTGATTATCCATTTGATTATGTTTCTTCTTTGGATAAGAAGAGTGAATAAGCACTGATCATACCTTGCAAAGTCCAAGTCATCATCCTTGAACTCAGCTGAAAAAGCTGTCTCCTTCAAAAGCATCTGAGGAGGCAAAATTTCAGGCAGGTTACTCACAACAGGAAGATCAAAAGTATAATGCTGAATGGTTGAATTGATATCAGGGCCTACCCAAGAACTTCGATCAAATTCATCATCATCAGACCGCCCTCCACACTCTCATTGTCATCCTTTTGGTTTGGCCTTTTCCACCTTTTCTCTAGCATCGCGCTTCTTAAAGAACCTGAATGACACAACAGCAGAGCTTACATTGTTCATTACATTGTACCACTCTTAAGTAACAGTATTTGTATTTGCTTGAAAGCTTCTACTAACCTGTAGAAGAACACCTCATCCACAGGTATCTGACTTCTTCTTCTTTGGCCAGATATTCATCCACAGTTAACTGGACAAAAACTGAATAAAAAATGTGCAACCATAAACGTAATGTCACCACCACATTGTCCAACTGCTAAGAGTGGTCATTTTGGTTGCATATGAGAAACGTCGAATGGCAACGAAACAAAAGCAGATCGGAACTGTGCTTCTCTTTATAGAGAAGAAAAGCGCTGAGCTTCAGAACAGGTAATCATAGCCGGTTCTCGATCATGTGACAGTTACTTACACAACGCTGGGAGTGACCATTTGATGTGAGAAACCAAAAACAATATTTGTTTATCCATCAAAGATTGCCCCCATTTGTGAATATCAAAAGTTAAGAGGTAGAAAACACTAAGACGTGTCAAACAAATGTTGTTTTTGTCTATATAAGCAGTAGCGGCATATCTTGCACAAATCGGCTTTTTTGTGCCATTTCCACTCTGTAATAGTTTACTTTCACACATTTGCCTTTACATTTATATTTAGATGTTATGAAATTATAATTATCCCTATTATAAAATAACAAATCATCAAAAATTAATTTGGTCAAAGTTAGACACTTTTTGTTCTGAAGTATGAAAAGTCATGAAGTGTCATAAAAACTGTAATATGTAAAACGCGTGTAAAAAAAAAAGTTGCACAAACTGAAAAAAAATAATGCAAAATTATCAGAAAAGCAAAGAACGTGGCCACGGATCTAAAATTTAACAAGAATGAATAAAAACTTTAAATACATTAAGAAACTTTAGGACTCGTCAAATATTTTGCACAAAACTTAAATTTATGTTCATGTTTTTCACTCTTCTTTCCATGTTCTGCGCTTGCTCTTACAAATGTTGCAGTTCGAATTTTTATGTTTGATCTTTCTATTTGTATTTTACTATACAGGGAAGGACTTTTAAGCAGTAAAGCTCTGAACTCTGGACATCACTTTGAGATAGCCTACATGAGAATTTCAATGTGCACACTGGTAATTGGTGTTAAAAATATTACTTGGCTCATGATGTTAATATGTTATATCCTACATCCTACACACAGCCTTCCTTATATATATATATATATATATATATATATAAAATTATATAATTAGTTCTCATTACAGACAAGGCGCAAAAAGTATACACGACAAATACAAGGCATTTGTGGTACAGTATGTATAACAAAGAACAACAACTAAAATTTCAAATGAACATGCAGCATTTGTTAAAAAAACAGCCTGCCTGGCGATCGTTACCACTAACTACGCCATCCTCAACTGTTTTCTTATTTGCTGTTGTTAAGCGATCAAATATGAAGCCTTGTAAATTCATTCTAAGACTAGATGTAAGCTACCATTTGACAAAAGATTAATGAAAATGATTACAGAAACCAGGTGGATTTGATATGCAGTGATTTATTACATATTATATTATTTTGCATATTACTTTAGGATGAATTTTTATTTATAGCTTATATTTTTAATAGCGCAATATGACAATTATTGAAAAGATCAGGGATCTTGGGATGATGAGAACAGCTGGTTCAAGTGTGTTTGATTAGGGTTGGAGGAGCTAAACTCGCACCCAGGAGCGACACTGCCCTTCTATGTTGTACATTAAAAATTAAAGTAAAACAGCCAGTAGGTGGTGGCAAGTTACTGTCTTATAAGCGAGTCATTTATTCAAACTTCTCGTTCAAATGGGGAATTGTTTGCCGAAACACTGTTGTGTGGCTCGGAGGAGATTGACACTCGCAGTGCCAGGTCCGGAAGTAAGGTCAGGGCATTAAAGATGAATATGATGGATTGTCAGACAGGCACAACTGTGACAGTTCGTCGTTAGGATGACTAATTTAACTATAATAACAGATCGCCAGGTAGACATATATATGGGTAACAGGTCGAGTTGCAGGAACACATACAGTTTAACGGGGTCCTGACATGGAAAGATTTTTGCCAGCTGAGCTGATGGTTATCTTCACCTGTAGCTACGAAGTCAACATCAGTAGTGCGAGTCGCAGTGGAGTGACGCTCAACTCCCCTCTCTCGATTGATTGGCTAAAGGAAGAGCTGTCAATCTAAACTAGTGGACCAATGGTGACACTTAAGCCCGCCCTAATTTACATAAACTCGAACTGCAACATTTGTAAGAGCAAACGCAGAACACGGAAAAGAAGAGCGAAAACATGAACATAAATTTAAGTTTTGTGCAAAATATTTTTAATGTATTCAAAGTTTTTATTCATGGTTGTTATTTTTTGATTTCACGCTTATTGTATTTCTGATCTGTGACCACGTTCTTTGCTTTTCTGATAATTTTGCATTATTTTTTTCAGTTCGTGCAACATTTTTTTTACATGTGTTTTAAATTTTTGAATCACACTTATTTTTTGATACGCAATACACTTGGTGGGATTTTGATCCCATACTTTACTGTCAAAAGTGCATTAACAAGAAAAAAAAACATGTAGGCTAATATTATTTGTAACGCCATTTATAAATGCAAAACAATAGCAATGTCATGATTACATTGCAGGACTCACCAGGTAATGACTTGACATTGCTGAGCATCCTCCTGTACTTGGGTTGCATCAGCGTAGCATCCGTGTTTTCTAGAATACAAAGAATAGATTTAGCAAAATTAATAAAGTCACCAGTTTAAGAGCTAAAATTGTAATTTAGTTGAGTTTGCTTACGTTTTCCCTTCATTTGCTTTGGATTCCTATACACAAAGCGATCCAAGAATCGGATAAGTGTGAAGTCCTGCAGCGGATCCCCGTGTACAGAATGAACTCTCCCTGGGGGTCAAATGAAGGTCCCACTTTATATTAGCTGTCTTTAAGTTAAATGTTAGTACATATAAGTTAATCATTTGATACAATGCACTTCTTGTGTACATACATGTTTTAAATTTGAACCTATATTATTATTATAACTACCTGCATGCAATTAAAGCTCCAATTAATTTCTGTAATTACACACTGTTGACCTTTCCCTAAAACCCGTATCCCACCTCGATAAAGTGTTTTACATTACAGACGTGAACACATTAAGTTCACTGCACTCATTTTTTATCTAAGTACATAGAAGTTAAAGACACCACTACTCATTAGGGCTGTCCACTTTAGTCGCTCAGTGGACTAATCAGTTGAATGTCGTCTTGGTCGACTGAAATTCTTATTGGTTCGACCAGTCGCATTATTTATTTTTTATTTTTTTGCCAATAGAAATACATTTTCAATGATTTACTCCTTGATATTTATTCCTTTATAAAGCAGTTATTTATTACTGTATTCTAAATATAATTAGCCTATGTTTTATCCCCATCTTTAAATGCTTTAATTTAGGCTATTTCTTGTACCTGCGCCACAGTTTAGCGCACACACATAACACACTCGGGAACCGCATGGCTGGCTGCGCTGCTGCTCGCGCTCAGTAAGGGATGTACCGGTAGGTAGTTTTGCTGTATTCATTCAGTTCACGCTACTTTAGTCGACAGAATGTCCAAGAAATCTAAATCTTTTGTCTGGCTACATTTTTGTGGAGGTAGGCGACGGTGGCGACCGCATTGCTCCATTATGAGCGCGCACATCGCGTGCCTATTTGAAATCGAACTTGAGCGCGCAAAAGACGTGAGCAGCTCTTTTAACGGCTTTATCATACTGACTCAATCGATTGTTTTCTTAATAGGTTTTTATTTGTACACTTGACTCATTTGAAAGTAGCCTAAATAATGTAACAAAACGAAATTAAACGTATATGCTATCTTACAACAGAGCCTAGATTTCAGATTGTTTTTTAGGCTATTTTGTCTGTTGTTTTAAAACGCCTAACAGATCGGCTGGACAAAAGTTAACCCATAGCTTTGTAAGTAAAGAAGAATACAGCATGTATAAACGAGAGCTTTTTTAGATTTTTCATTATGTGGCAGCTATAGCAGTTATATTATTTTGTAGCGTGTGGTGTGATCAGGTGCGCGATTGTGACTGTCAATAGACCAAGGACAGAGCTCCTCACTTGCAGTTAAAAAAATCACTTAATTTTCAAAGAATTGTATATATTATAGTTTTATTTATTTTCAATGTTTTTTCGTTGTTGTTTTATAAATGCTCTATGACAATTGTTTAAAAAATGTTCAATCAAAACATCCGTTTTTTTTTTTTTTTAGTCGACTAATCGTCGCGCAGGACAAGACCTTGGTCGACTAAGGATTTCTTTGGTTGATTACAGCCCTACTACTCATACATTTTCATTTATTTATTTGGTCACTCTTTGTCAAAACAAGCTCTGAAGAAAAATCCTGTTGTTAAAAAACATTGAAGGTCAGGCGTTTTCAGTTAGACAGAAAGACAGTTACTTGTCAGCTGTATATTCTTCTACATTACTACAGTAATTAACTAGAATTGGATTGGACATTGGAGTTTTGCATAACATCTCTTAATAAAATGTAAAAATGACCTGGAAGATCTTTTATTAAAACATTTCTGAGAATGTCACATGGATTATAAATAATAATTTTAAAATCCTTTAAAAGAAAACCACTGAACATGTCAGAATAGTTTAAATACACGTTAAGTACAGCACTTAATCAGTGTGTAGTGGCATCCATAACACAAACTCACCAGGAAAAACATTCTTTCCCATTTACAATAATGAAATGCATAAACTAAAACAGAAATTATTGCAGTGTTGATGCACAGATATACTGTGGGAAACACAGTAGCTTTATGATAGTTTTCGAAAATTATTATTATTATAAAAATACCTAAAATACAAACATTATTAGGATTTTACCACCTCCGCTTCATTGTGAGCCAGGAAAACCCTGAGATTATTATTATTCTTTTTCAATTTTGTTTGTTCTTTTTGCATAAAGTTTGCGATGTGACAAAATAAAGCTAATAAACTAGTCCACACTTTTATTTTCTCCATTTCTAAATTTGATGTTATCAGAGGCAAAATAAAAACACCATTGCATTATTATTTTTATACACTGTCATGTTTTTTTTTTTTTTTTAAATGTCATGTTGATAAAATACATTTTAACTTAAAGCCTAGTTTATTAACATTTTTTGGTGGGCGATTGCAAGGGGACAGGTGGGGCTCGAAGGTAGGGAACTACCTTCAAAGTGGGGAATGGCAGAAAAAGTTTGAGAAACACTGGTTTAATAGCTATAAAATTACTGAACCAGTAACTACAACTGGTTTGAATGAGAAATAGAATGACAAAACTTGAACTGTATAAATTTTACTGTGTTATATAAGCATTTATAAAATGGATCATTCCAGTCCTTGGTGCTGATTAGTCGATAGCTGTGTTTTATTTATGATATAAAGCATGGCTATGACCAATTACAGGTCTGTATCACTGTGCGTAACTCTGCTCAACACCCTTAGCCACTACTATGTATTCAAGCAAAAGTAACAGTTTATTATTTATTAAATGAAGTATGAGTGACCTCGGTCTGAATCATTCACTTTTAATTATAAGGCCATTCCCATCAAAGAAAGTCTTCTCATAGTGGGAGATACTTAGATGTGTGTGTCCATGTTTAAGCCTACAGTTTCCAAAGTGGAATATTCCAGAGGGAAATCCATTTAAAATTTCCATATTTCTTGCTTATCAGAATTTAACTCAGTTTGCATTATTGAATGATTATTTCCCTGTTTATCACTGTAAAACTGCTTTGAAACAATCTGTATTGTATAAAGGCTTTATAAATAAAGGGGACTTCATGTGACTTATGCACAAGGTCTAGAAACGTGTTTTTAAAAGTTAAACTTATTTCGTCTTGAGCGCAGAAAACTTCACTCTAGCATGTTTTCTAGCTTTTACATGAAAAAAAAGAAGAAAAAAAAAAAAAGAAATGTATGACAGTGGAATGGGAAAACGAGTTCTATATGTAGATCTTTTCTGTTGCACTGCAAAAAATAAAAAAAAACCTGGCCAAACAATAAGATTCATACTTTTGGTCATGTGCCCGGAGCCACTGCTGTCATAAAAACTGACTAGGTGGCACACACACACTATTTTGCCAAGCAACAGTGAACAGCAGAGAAAGGATCTGGAACAGGCTCTTTTGTCTCTGTACACTGTTTGTTGGCATCTATCAGTGCGTCTACATTAGACATGAGTGATACGACGACAGAACCCATTATAATCAGTGATGCTGTCTACACTGGATGCGTTGTTTTCAGATGGATTAAGTGTCTACACTTGGATGAAAGATTACAATAGACAAACTTTATTTTTCATGCACTGGTAAATTATTCGCGTGAACCAAGAGTGAATAGGGAGGATTTTAAGGGTGACTTTAAACAAGTTGTTACAAGTAGAGATGCACCGATTACAGTTTTCTAGGCCGATACCGATTTTCCTTAAGTTTGACCTGCCGATGCCGACTTTAGCCGATTTCATTTTTTCAAACCAATTTACAGCACACACAAAAATGTATTTTCTATCTTCTCTTTAATAGAACAGTTTGCATAGAACATTTTGAGCAGGTAATTGCTATAAAACAGAACTATATAAATTACTCCTGGTGTGGGAAATTCAGACACATATAAAAAGTGCAGTGTTATAGAAGAACCATTTCCTTTTCACATCCAATAACCAACAAAAAAAGGAAGATATATTTAACATTTAAATTTAATAGCATTTTATTTAAAATAAACATAGCCTTGCAGTATATAGATATTTCTCTCACACACAGGCCCATTGCAAACACGTGTACATCAAGTACAAGTTATATTTCTCTAAAAGTTCTTCTTTCACCTTACTTTTGTCCATCAAAAAGTGTGCTTTCACTTTAATTGAGTGCAGCAAAGATAGACTGGGTGCCGAACCCGCACTTCACTGCTCATGTACCGCTCCTGCTCGACGCTTTTTCAATTCATTCCTATGAAATCAAGCTTCACGCTCGTGCATTGCATTATGGGATTGACAGCGGACCAGAGAAAGCGTTGAGAGCGACCAAAAGCGTCAAAAAGGTTGGCCAGTTGACTTTATGCAAATATCAAGTGAAAAATGAGTTTCGGCAGCCAATTGATGTGCGGTTTGGAATGTGACATCTGTTTTTGAGATTTTAAAATATGCAAATTGTGCTGGAGTTTATGCTGGATTTAGTGGGTAAATAATTTTGTTTACAAATTAGACGCTTTGCAGTTGTTATATGTTGAATGATTCATTTTGGATGTGTTCATTGTGATTATACTGGCTGGGTTTATATAAAACTTTATAAAATTGACGGGATATCTTTGCTTGGGACATTTATGTAAACAAAGATGTCTATTTTCAAATGTAAGCGCATGCATCTCTGATGATTATACTGTGTGTACATGTTGAAAAAAAAAAAAAAAAAGATTTAACACACTCGCCAACGGATACAACCCAAAGCGGAGACGTTATAGCGTCGCCAGCGGCACTGAGCAGAGTTTTGCCGCTGTAGTGGACACGCACCGTAACATGCTCATGCGATGCAGTAGTATGCACTCACTTATTAACATGCACGCCGAACAAAAAACACGCTGCTCCCGCTTGCGGTGTGAAACGGCCTTAATTCACGAGGTTTACTACATGTGCGTTCCGTGTGCAGTCTGTGCACGTGTGATACTGAAGCGCGACGTTAATCGTGCGCGCCCGAGTGCATTTGACCGGCATAAAATTGGCATATGTCAGACTGACCGGCCGGTCGCGATCACGTGAAAATCGGCCGATTCCGATCACCTGCCGATCAATTGGTGCATCTCTAGTAGGGCTGCAAGGATTAGTCGACATTGTCGACAACGTCGAACAATAAAAATTGTCGACAAATATCTTTGTTGTCGAGTAGTCGTTTGATCTCACGTGACCTAATGTAAGGGCGTGCAATATCGCGATTTGACCGCTACGGCGCTGAGAGTGTAATGCAGCCCTTTATAAATGCAAGTGCGGTAAAAGAAAAAACAGCGCGAATTAAGTGCAAACGAATCCGAACTAGCAAGGTTTGGCAAAGTTTTACAAAACTTAAAACCAACAATGCTGTCATGTGCAATACATGCAAGCAAGAACTTGCTTTTCACGGGAGCACATCATGCATGTTGGAGCACTCCGACTAAAGAGGAAACATCCGGGCAAAAGAGGAGCCGGTGAGAATCGAGTGTTCTCCAGCTGGAGCTAACTAAACTAGTGGTAAATCTCTTCATTAGATCATGCAATACTACTAATAGCAATAATATCATCAATAATAATATAATTACAGTAATATGATGATTTGTTTTGCATAGAATAAAGCTTGATTGAGCTTAGGAGTCAGGGCTGTTTTTATTATTGTAACACTATCAGGTATTATAGTCTTATTACTTGCCTGAATTTTGTTCCATAATCATGAAGACTTACAAAAGGAGATGTTAGGAATAATATCATGGCAGTTACTTTTTCTTTTTCATTCTGTAAATTAAAACGTGAATGAGAACGTCTCTGTCAGCTCAATTCTCATGTAAAAAAACTATTGTAATTTTATATCTTTAATAATGGTTTGCAGATTAATATTTTACCCTTTTTGTGTCCTGAAGTAATGACCCTTTTTCTGTTTCAGTTCTATGAAAAGCAGTGGGCTTATTAAACAATGCTTAGAGAGCATTTGTGTGTGATTTGAGTTAAACTTAAAGAGAATGACCTGTTTAGTTGGCTCTAAGTTCATTAAAAACACTATTTCAAAAGCTGAACTGATTTTCTTTTTTATATTATAGTAAGAATATGTATAACTCAATGTTTTAACTGATTGAAAAAGCTGAATAATCATTCCAAACTTAATGATTAGCTGGCAAAATAATCGATGATTAGTCGATTAATCGTTCTAATAATCGTTAAATGAATCGATTATCAAAATAATCGTTTGTTGCAGCCCTAATCTCTAGTTACAAGTTGAAAGTTGTTACCTGCAATAGAGTCTTCGCAAAAAGAGCCACGGAGGGATGGAAATGAAGGGAGAGCTGGAAGAGAGAGCATGACGTCAGATCACAAATCACAGTAAAAATGGGAAGAATAGAAAAACAGTGTTAGCCTTGGTACCTTCTGCAGTTCCCAGAGGGCTGTGTGATCGGCCCCGCAGTACAAAGGGTTTCTGTTCATGGGGTCATACATCTCCTTTTTTACACCACCTGAGGACATGAGGGGTTTGAAATAAAGAAAAAGGCTCATAAGAGAACAATGATAGGATCTCTTTTTAATGATAGGACATTAGCATCTGTAATCATACCCGCTTGCTATTTTGGGAATGAAACCAGCGCTATGATTGGTCGAACTCTGCTTATTTTGCTGTTGCTTAATTTGAGGACCGCGCATGCACACCAGGTTTTTGCGTAGTTTAAAGTGACAAATCTTACTTTGAGGTCAGAAATTTGTATCTGCTACACAAAATGACGTATGGGTTGGCAGGTCTGCAACAAGTTGACGAGTTGATTTATTGTTGTTTTAATACACCTCTCATAGAGCTTTTTAGGTCAGGTAGAATCTGCATTTTACCCAGTTGTAATTTTCTGGCTTCCAAGGATGCAATAAGCTGTGATTTACAACAACTGGCAATCCAGGCTGTCAAAATACTATTGGGTAAATTGGCAGTGGCGGAGTCACACATACCAAAACAAAGACAAACATTCCGGCAGGGAACATGCAAATTGAGGTCCCTATGAGGAAACAATATTATAATTCATACAGAGCGAGTTTTTTTTTTTTGAAAATGTAAAAATGCAGAAAGTTTTCTGTGATGGATAACGCGGAATATAGTGTTAACGTGGAATTTCATGGAATTTTACATATTTGGAATGAAATTCGGTTTTTGTGTGGGAGAAGAAATTAATTCGGAATTTGGGAAAAAATAAACCGGATTTTATAGGGCCCTAGATAGGTTTAGTGTAAAGGGATATAATAGAGTTTGTGCAGTATAAAAAACATTGTCTATGGAGTGTCCCCACAAAGACAGCGAAGATATCTAGAGGTGATTCCCGGTCGCTAAAACGTTGGTGACATTCAACCTTATGTAAACGAACACGCATGTAAACACAATGGTCAATATTGGTCAAATGTCTTGTCCATATACTGTACAAGTCGATAAAGTATTATTGTGACAGGCCAACCCTCTACAACATCGAAACAAATTTCACACTAGGTGACAAAGTATTTGATTAGCCAATGGCTAGTAAATTGTAGCATTTCACTCACCTGTGATTTAAAAGTTAAAAGGTAAATTATCTAAATGCAGGGCTTGACAATAAGGACTCCCTGATGGCCAAGAGTTGGCAGAACTGTCACTTTCTGTGCCTAATCTGAAATTATAATTATTTGTTCTTCATTTATTAAACACTTACTTGTCTTTAACAATGTCATTTCATATTACACTTATGTAGAATTTTCATTTGCATTGTACTTGTATTATACATAAAATAAAACAAATGTTCTTAGCCAATGGCGAGTTCAGAGCTTCAGTGTGTCAATCAAGAGTTACAGGGCTATGAATGAGGCTCACCTTCCAAATTTTGATGATGTACCCATGATGCAGTGGGCTTCATCTGGCATTGTTTTGCGCTTTGTTTTTGTACGTCCTTGTCGGCATCCACAGGTTTCTCCTCATCATCGCTATCCTCTTCCAGATCCTGATACACCTCTTCCTCGTCATCCTGCAGAAAGACCTTTTTTTACAGACAACTCTGTGATGGGTTCGTGTTTATGCTATACCTCGAGCAGTGATTAAATAGAACAATTCCAAGAGCGATTCACAGACACCAAGGCTATAATGTTATTGTTCTTCAAGGCACACATGTATTTAAGCTGACCGTCATACTCTCTCCAGTGGTACAGCGGCAATACACCAGAGGTGGGATCTCCTCAGTATAATAGGAGACTCTCTGAGCAAACACTACACTGTAGATGTGTACACTGGTGAGGGTTTGAGTAAACTTACCCCTCGTCCTGTAGCAGTAACTTCAGGCCTGGCTTGTCCTTCATCACCTCTGACACAAGGAATAGCGCTCCACATATAAAGTCAGGGTTCTGCTCACAGCTGACCTGAAGTAACCTTTTCACAAAAGCCTTCACCCGTCTGATCACTATATCAGCTTTTACAGACTTATACAAGAGGTTGAGAAACATACTCTTTTTTGAGCATGACAACAATCCTGGGTCCAGCAACTTCCTGTGAAGAGCAAACAAATGGAGACATGAACCATAACGCTCTATGTGCCAATTTACCAATGACATGAGGTATTTATATACAGTATAACAGAGTTTCTGCAATGTTTCTAAAATCAAATGTAAGGCTTTATAACTTATGAATACCTGCACAAAAAATGTGTCCATAGCAAATTCCAACAACATCAACAATAATGCATTTCATATTCTTTCACTTAAACAGGCTGCAGCTCACATTCACACAGCAAAAGAGGGTAACTGCACGTTCTAAAATCCTCAAGACATGTGTATTCAATATATTAATTTGTATAGAAGCACTGTGCACTAATACATAAATTAATATATAGAACAAATTGGAGGTTCAGCAGATATATGGATTTTGCTTATACAATAAAAGTGTGTTTAGAGAAAGGCTATAAAAGATTTGTTCCAAGCCAATACAAGTGAAACACATATTTTGCAATTTGCATACTGTAATGATCATCTGAGAGTGAAAAAATGCTAGCGTTGGTTTTTCACTCAAATGAGCTAACAGTTTATGCAGACTAAATGATTGGAAAAGTGTTTCTCTAATTTTGTTCACTTTCAGTTAGATAGTCTGCATTGACAATACATGCAGTTCCTTCTCTTTAAAAAAACATTATATGTCAATTATGTAAAGAAGCCATTTTTCTCTTGCAAAAAAGCTCAGATTAATTCAGACTTGGACTAACAAACTATTTATATAGATACATTTTATGGCACGTTTTTGGAGCTTGCCAGTTACAGTTCACCATTTTCCACTTTTAACCCCATTTGTCAAAGATGGAAAAGCCACATGAGGTTAGGGATTAGAAGATTAAATTAGATGTTTGTTAATCGGCCAAATTCTCCCTTTTCCATTGCTTCTGCAAAGCAGTATCATCTTGTATTCATTCTCCAAATATTGTTGCCCATATTTGTATTTTTAAATGTTTTGTTCTGCATTCTTGCAACAATGTAGATATGTCAGAATTAAGTACTGGCACTTCAATACCCAAGTCAACACTACAATAGCCGTGTTTCCACTGGCGGGCCAGGGTCGAGCCGTGCTAGTGCGTGCCAGGGCCAGTCGTGTTTCCACTGCTCACTTCTGGGGCTTGATCGGGCTCTACTTGGGGCCAACGGCCAGGATTTCAGGCCTGTCGAATACCTTGGGTCAAAGCAGGCCAGCTCGGGCTAGAGGCGGTGCTCAGGTAAAGGCGGAGTTTATCGGTGTTATGGAATGTTATGACTGAAGATGCACATTTTACTTTTTTCATATCGCGCAAAAAAAAAAAAAAAAAAACCGTTGCTTGAAATGGGAGAATCGCGTGTACTGGTCTGTCGACACACAAAGCTCTTCTGAGCATTTGGGCAGAAGAAGGGTACAACGTTAATCTCACCCGTGTGAAGAAACGAGGATGTTAGCAAAATACATCAAATGCTAAACTTTTTAAGCTAAAGCATTCAACGAGAGCAGCGCTTCAAGTTCAGGAAAAAATACAAAAAAGTTGCGGGCACAACTTAAAAATATTTGAATTCATAATACCGCTGAAATGGGTTGGGTTGTATGACGTCTGATCCCAGAAAGGCGTGTTAGGGGCAGGAGTTTAGGTAGCATATTTTATGCTGTTTGAAATGCAGTACATGCTCATATACACCCACAACTGACTGATCGACAGGTGGCTGCGACAGTATGTGCACACGCCTCAAAGAGCCCTCATCTCATGTACGGTGTGTGAGCAGTGATCAATAGCCTTTTTTTTACTTTATTTAACTGGGATTGGTACCAAGCACTGAAACGTTGGCATACTTAAAATTGGGCTGAATCCAAAATCGCCCCCAAACCCTTGTACACTATTCTGATGTTAGTGCACATAATACTGTCCACTTGAAGGAGTGAATGAAAACGAGTGCGTGAATTCAGACAGCCGTTCGAGCTGTACGTAGTTGTACACTCATTATTGCAGTGCAATGTGGGATTGAATAAGTGCACTCAATGACGTCCACTGTGGATTGGGACACCACTACAAATGGCCAGCCCCTCAAATAAAGCCCTATTTAAGGGTATAGGGGGAATTTCAGATTCAGCCAATTCAGTGCACCAACTGACTCGTTCAACATTTTCAGTCTTTCATCAGAAAAACAATGAGCATTGGCTCACCTGTAGAGTGCTACATAATAGCGATCTGAAATGGTCTGCTGGGAGTTCATGACCTGAAAGAGCAGCATGAGGGCTTGCACAGCCGTGTTAAATCTGACGATGTGGACCACTTTAAAAAGCGTGTCCAGCTGCTTACACACATTCTCATCCCCACTCTTCGCTAGTCGGATACGCTCTGGTTCACTCCGGTTAGCAGAGCGCTGAGCATTTTAGACTCTATATCCTTCTTTTAACACACGCTGTCTAAGAACGGTGAAGTAGATGGTGATGAGTCTGGCAGCGAGGTCCGCTTCCTCGTGACTCAAGATGACCTGGTTCAGGAAGCATGCGGCGTAGTACTGAGCCTTCGAGCTGATGTTGGACCTGAACATGAGGCGCTTCGACCTCACAGCACACCACCGTCTTCATGTTGGGGTGTTTGTGAATCACGGTTTCCAGCAGGTGCGAGGCTTTGCAGGCGATTTCTGTATTCAGGATCACCCAGTTTGTTGACGACCTGCACCAGAAGCGCTTTCTCCTGCTCCGGCTGGTTGCACAGCAGCTCGTAAGCAGTGGAAAGCGATCGCATTTTGGAGGCTCTGGACCGTCATCGCGCTGAGCCATTGCGTCCAGAGCGACGACAAACTCTGCCATCTGAAACTTTAGCTGGTGCTCAAAGTACCAGAGGATGAGCCTGCGGTCCCGGACGTCCCTGTTGCGCTGGCTTTTTCCTCCAACTGATCAAAAGGACGCTGGGAGAAAGTCAAAAGTTTGCCGGTCATTCGGTAAAAGGTCGCTGAGAAGCAGCTCTTTGAGAAGTATCCAAAGCCATAAGGCCTTGTCTGCGACTCCCTTTCTCTTTCACCTGGGACACAAGGCTCTCGATGTGCTCCAGACCATGAACCGGAGCATCCTGAATTAAAACGGTCATCGCCGCCATCCTGTCAGTCAGAGTCCCTGTGGACACCACCGCTCTTCATCCAGGTGGAGTTGGCACCTTTCTGGAAGTTCTTCTTGGTTTTGTAGAGGACAGTTTCATTCTCGTAGAGTTTCTGAGCCAAAGCCTTGTACTGAGCAACCAGAGACTCATTCTGAGGTACAGACGTGCTCTCGGAGGCGCACTCCATGTTAAACCACTTACCCCCGGGTTTGAGAAGACAGAGCCTGCCGTGGGTAAAACTCAAACACGTTTGTGCTCTTTTGTTTTTGCTTTTTTGTTTTTTTTTCAACCTGTGTAGATTTTACAGGAGGTTGTTTGAGCTCCCCTGTTGAAGGGTTTAATGGCATTTTTCACAGACGGGCTTCCGAATCCTCTTTCATTTTGGAGCTTTTTGCCTTTCTCCCTCTTTTTTGCTTGGCTCCGATGATTTTTCATCCTGTTCATCTGGAATGATTTGTTGCCCTGCATAAGCACGAATGCCCAGCTTTGTAATGAATTCTTCCAGCTCTCCTTTCTCCAGATCATCAATTGCATTTTTCTTTCCACCATTGAGGAGCTCGTTCAGTCGCTGATGTTGGCCAGCATACATAATCGGCCTGTGATGATGACACAACAACATGATTTATCAGACAAACAATAAACATTACATCATATTCTTCATTACTTGTGGGAAATTAGGGGTCGAGAGAAAAAAAATACAGTAGTCAACATTTGAAGTGGATCAAAAAAGTTGTCCTAAGATAAGAAGAACGGGTTTGTTTGAAATTCATGTATAATTTTGATGAAAGTTTTTGATCTACTTCAAATTTTGACTACTGTATATATAACTGAAAAAATTATTTCAATGCAGTTGAAAAATAAATGAGCGAGTAAAGATTACAACTCCTGATTTAATCAGTCTAGCCAGTACATCTGTAAATCTAGAAGATGCACATGAACATCTTAGTATGAATGAGGGTTCTACTTGAATATTTACAGCAGCTTGTTTAATAATTAATTTTTAAGATTTCATTGTTACATTTATTTCTACTTGTAAGGTTGTTATTTACAAAAAAACTAGTCAATTTACTGGGTTTTGACTATTTTCTCATTTTACTGAAAGCATGTTAAGCTAATTAAAGGCACTTTATGCTTCTCATGATAACAAGGTTGTTCAATCTCGTTCAAATTATTTTTGGCCTTCGGAAAGATAAATTGTAATAAATAGTTACTGTCTATGTCCAAAATATTCATCTTATAAAGAAATTTAAAGATTGAGTTTACAAAAGAAAATGGTGAGAATAATTCAAAGCAAAATAGCCTAGCTTATTTGCCAGTCCTGAATTATCAATCACATCCATGTGAGATTTACTATTCATTTGGCATTTATACAATCACTGGAACAGTTATTTATTTATTCTGACAAATTGCATGTCCATGTCATTTTCGGTTGCTTTACAAAAACAATTTATTGAAAATGTTAGTTCATAAAACAGTTAGTTTAATCATTAGTAGGCAACTTTTTTCTGTTCTTAGTACAAAAACATAAATAATATATAAAACATGTTCATGTGAAAGAGACACTGACTGAGATTGATATAAAACACCTAAGTTTAGTTTATTGATTCATAACGTTAAATATATGTGTGAAAGACATGCCCTGAAATTTATGTTTGAATATATAATATATTAAGCCCTTGTATAGTTTCTTGAGTAGATTTTTATTTTGTTTTGTTTACTTTTGACATGTAGACGTGTCAAATAAATAATATATATATATATATATATATATATATATATATATATATATATATATATATATATATATAGTACATTTTGAAATATTAAATATAAAAAGTGACTGCATCGTCACATGCCTTTAGTTGAAGAAACTCGAATGACACGTGTTGGAGACAAGCTAAAGCTCACCTTTGTCCTGCCCAAACGCAACACATCCTCCAGTGAGAACTCTTCTTCATTATCGTCATCCTTGGTAGGAATCGTAGTCTTCATCCACACACTCCTGGTCGTTATTCGAATCCATGCTGTTGTTGCCCTCCTGGTCGTGTTCCTCCATGATTATCTCTGGCGCACGTTTCCCGCTGAACTCAACACGTGTGTCCTCACGATTCACAAGAAAAGTCCCTCAAAAATCAAAATAAAAGCCTGTCCTGGACTGGTGCTGCTGCTTCACCGGGATTTTACTAGCCGTACTAGCTGGATACTGCCCCCTTTGTACCTACTCCTGTACTGGAGTATAGGCCTATATATTTCTTTGTGTATGGATGGATTATTATTTAAGATGCTGAATATTACAAATCCCGAGGTTTGTATTTCTTCTGAACTTCAATAGGACATATCCTCCCTGTTGTACAGTTTTTGCTGTGACAGTCATCATGAACCTGTTTTATATTTAATCAAGATGTGTAATGTAGCATTAGTTTTAAACATTGTGAAAGTGTGAAAATAATCTGTGCCTCTCTGCTGAGATGTTATGTGTGACATTGACTTATTTTGACGTGTTCTGCACGTCGATAGACTTTCATCGAACATTCGGACAAGATTAAAAACTAGTTCAAATGTGGCCATTGTGGACATGTTTTCAACATAACTTATGGTCTCATTTAGACGATTTAAACTGTTTCTGGACCAAATAAACACTCTCAGGATGCATTAAATTAAAACTCATATTTATTTACATTGTTTAAATGTGTTTTAGATTGTGATTTTTGTTTCATTTTAAATGACCATTTTGGTGATCAGTGTTTGCTTTAGTTGGCCTCTTGGTCCCAATTCTTCTTACTTCAGCTTTTCTTTGGCTGTTGTAACTGTTAGCATAACATCGTTGATTGTGCAGAGAAAGCCAAGAAAATAATAAATCAGCTGTCTTCACTGCTTGTCTGATGATGACAAAATCAACACAATGCAAAGGATTAAACAACATCTAAACAATTGTTTTTATATCTGAAATGTATTGTTATTTATCTTGTGAAACTGCATAATCTGGCCAGTAACTTTATAATTACCACTGTGTACAATATGTTTTAAGAAAGTGACTACACAGTCACACACATATATCAAGATTTTTCATATGATTCTCAATGACGGTGACAACCAAAACAAAAAGCCTGGGACTCAAGGATGTTTTGTAGTAGGAAATCACCCATCATGCATTGCAGCATTGAAGCTTTTTTATATTTATTGTCACCATTTTTGTGAATCATATGCAAAATCTTGATGTCTGTGTGTGCACTATATTGTAACATTTTCTCAAAATATTGTGTAAAATTGCTTTTTGTCCAATCTTCCATGTTACTAGCCCAAATAATGCAGTTCCACAATGTAGGTGGTTATAAATACCAGATACAAACACAAAAGTCTAAACACAATGTTAAATACCCACTTTGTGTTGATTTCATCATCATCATCATCATCATCATCATTATCACCATCACCATCAATATCAACATTCAACATTCATTCATCAACATCATCATCAACATCAACATCAACAGCAACAAGGAGCTGATGAGAGCCAATTTTCTTGGCTTTCTCTGTCACAACAATGGTGTTATCAAACACACAAGTTACAATAGCCAAAGAAAAGTTAAAGTACTAACTATTGGGACCAAGAGCCCAACTAAAGCAAACACTGATCACCACAATGGTGACTTAAAATGAAAAAATAAATATCGTCATCTAAACAATGTAAGGAAATTACATTGATATAAACATGAGTTTTAATTTAATGCATCCTGAGAGTGTTATTTGGTCAAGAAACAGTATAAATTGTCTAAATGAGACCATAAATAATGTTGAAAATGGCCACATTTGAACTAGTTTTTAACCTTGTACGAAGGATCCATTAACGTCTTTTTCAGACGTCCAGAACACGTCAAAGAAAGACGTCATAAAAACTTCCATTCTGGCCCCTCAGTGGACGTCTTTTCAACGTCCGAACTTTTGTGACAAAGACGTTGAAAAGACGTCTTTTGGACATCATTTTGCTCAGTGGGTTGTCATGTCTGGCATGGAGTATTTTTGGCATGTGTTATTTATAATAAGCTTCTAAAATTAATCAATATTATATTATTAAAATATGATTGTCATTAATATATGGATGGATAGTTGCCCCTGCCATCCAGTTTTAGGTCTCCCAATTTAGCCATCAGTGTAAACCTGAATAAATAGGCACATATGCATTGCATAAGTTTCAGTTTCCGGTTGGGGAGATTGTAAGGTGTGATGAACTGAGAAATCAAATTTTCCTTGAGCTTTTAACATCTAAGAGGTCATCATATTACAAGAATATCCTGTAAGTTTCAGAAATGAAAACGTCCTTGTTAGTCCTCAATAGAAGTTTTTCAGGTAGCAGGGAACGTTTTCAGAACTTTGCAAATCGTTCCTAGTAGGTTTGGTTAAATGTTTTAAAGAAAACATTGAATGTAATGTTTAAAGAATGTTTAAAGGATGTTTTCTCATTTCAAATAAGGTTTCTATAAGGTTAAAATGTAAACTAAGATATAACGTTTTAACTGTAATATTTTGAGGATGTTTTGGGAAAATTGTTGCAGATAAAGATTATACAATGTTCCATAATAACAAAGGAGGGAACATTATCAAATCAATCAGGGGCGTTTCTAGGTTTTAAAAACATCAGGGGCTGAACCTCGAAACATCAGGGGCTGGGGTGGGGAATAACAGAGCATGATTCGAGACAGAGAATAATGGATATTGCAGGGCTATATGCGGGGCAGACTGGTTAAGAAAAAAACATCCCTGGCCCTGTAACCACACCAGCCCACAGTAGCACAGACTGTCATGCACATTTAAAGGTGAGGAAGTTAGGGGGGTTCAGGGATATTCTCTTCAGAAAATTTGGATTTCTAGACCTACAAGTGTGCATTTTAAGGTGTTCTGAAGGTCATAAAAATGGTATAACAAAAGCTTTAAAAGCATGTCAGTGGGCAGTAGCATAAAATATTACAGATTCTTAAATATGAGAATGAGGATAAATGTTGAATGAATGATCCACTCGCTTGGATGCATAATGCAGAATGTTTCTGCTCTACAATCCACAACTCACATATTCCTAACAGGAATGGCCTTAATGAGAAATCTTTCAAGGATTATTTTGCATATGTTATTTCAATCAAACACCAGTGCAATCTTTTTGTGTCCAGAGGAAAATGAGCAATTCATATATTAGCATTAAAGTATTGGTTTCAGCAACTGTTTCTTTCTTAGGTTAGCTAATCAGCATTTTTGGCACTAATCAGTTAAAGTTAAATTCAATTGTTCACTCATAAAGATGCCACCTACTGGCTTAATGACGCAAGTTGGGCAAACACAAACAAAGTGATACAAATGGTGAAAAGGCTGATACTGGTGAAATAATCTAACACATTCGACGACCATACAAATATATATAGGCCTACTTATAAATGTTCTAAATATATGTTTATATTTATCAATTGAGCTTATAGTTTATGTAAATTAGCAAGTAACATCTGTGTTAAATAGGAATAGGCCTATAATAATGTTAATCAAGCTGACTAAATCACATGACTGCGATGTTAATTCTCCATTTTCAGTGAATGTTTCATAATATAAAAAAAATCGCTGATTAAAAGCCGTTTAAGCTCACGAGATGAAAAGCTGACATCGGTTACAATAGGCGGCTTGACAGAAAAGTTGATGCTAGCGATATGATTTCCTAACCTGAAATTAGGAGGAAGCAAGATAGATTCCTAAAGATATAGATTTTCTTTGATTATACCAATTGGGGAAAATCCTATCAAACAATACGTAACTGAACGAAGAACAA
>JAQIUQ010000242.1:0-60000 GCA_030378365.1 Hybognathus amarus
TCTATAGGACCTCTTATGGTTCTACATAGCACCATATGACAAAGATAGTGCTATATGGCACTTAAAGTGGTTCCCCTATGATTACAAGCCAATGAACCACTTTTAGTGCTATTTAGCACCATTTTTTTTTTTTAGTGTGTACACACAAAATCTTCTGCTGACTGGGGTTTTAAAAGGGATTTTTTTTTTCTAAATCTGAAAAATTCTGCACATAATCTGTAAAATCTAGCTTTTGTGTGTACCTACACTTGGGATAAAATCTATGTGAAGTTTTATACATGAGGTCCCTGAAGTGGAAGTGATGCAATCTGTTTTACAAGAGAATGTTGTGAACGAACAATACATTTGTTTTGTAGCCTGTTTTTAAAGCAATGACAGGCCCAAAAATAATTATTATTATATAATTTACTCACCTTTATGACATATCAAACGTGTGCAACATTCTTCTTTCTTCTTTCCCCCACCAGTAAGAAGCCCTGAAGACTCCATCAAACGCTACCACAAAGTTTTACAATTGGTGAATGGTGGCTTCAGTAAAGCTGAAGCATACAACAAATTGAATGTTGACAGAAATACAATTGTCATGCAAGCCCCTATTGCTGAGTTGGCAATTGCAAATCCTGAAAAGTTCAAAACTCTCAGAGCGACCTTTAAAAAGGGAGAAAGCATCCAAAAAGTTTTGGATATTTGTCTTGCACAGTGCCTGGCTCAGCCTAATGTAGACAAGATAAGGAATTTGAAAGAGAGCAGTGCCCTTCTTGATATCACAAAGAAGTGAGATTTTTACTTAATCAATAGTCTAAAGTTTATAATGTTCCTGTAGTTATTGTGAACATTAGAGCTGTGTTCTACAAACATAGTTTTAAATGTTGATTTGATTCTTACATTGTTAGGTAATATCTTTAAAGAAATACGCTGACTTTTTGGTACTTTGTCCTATTCACCGTATCTCGCAGAGTTGAATAAGTCCATACATAGCCTTTTCATCTCCGTGCATGCTATAACTCTCTGACGCACCCACCGCTAGCCTAGCTTAGCACAGAGACTGGATGTAAAAGGCTCCAGCTAGCATACTGCTCCCAATTAGTGACAAAATAATGCCAACATTTCCCTATTCACATGTTGTGATTTGTATAGTCACAGCGTGTACAAATAACAAGGTCACATAAGGCACAGCCATCTTCAAATGTGTACATACTGGGAACTATATTATATTATTTATTATTATATTATAATTATCTGCTACTTGGGTGGAGTGATTAAGATGCCTGTGCCTCATGTGACCTTGTTATTTGTACACACTGTGACTATACAAATCACAACATGTAAATGGGGAAATGTTTGTTATTTTGTCACTTATTGGGAGCAGTATGCTAGCTGAAGCCATTTTACTTCCAGTATTTGTGCTAAGCTAGGCTAGCGGTGGGTGTTACAGCACACACAGAGATGAGAAGGGTATGTATGGACTTATCTAACTCTGGGGGATAAGGTGAATAAGCTAAAGTACCAAAAAGTCGGCCTGTTCCTCTTGAGTCTGTTGTATTTTATGTTAAGTAAAGTACAGGTAAACCCAAGCCTCTTGATTTAAGCTGACCTGTTCAAAAGACCTTGATTTAAGGTGACCTGTTTAAAAGACCTTGATTTTAGGTGAACTGTTTAAAAGACCTTGATTGAAGGTGACCGGTTTAAAAGACCTTGATTTTAGGTGAACTGTTTAAAAGACCTTGTTTTAAGGTGAACTGTTTAAAAGACCTTGATTTAAGGTGATCTGTCTAAAAGGCCTTGATTTAATGAGAACTGTATAAAATTCCTTGATTTAAGGTGAACTGCTGTTTAAAAGTCCTTGATTTAATGAGAATTGTATACAATTCCTTGATTTAAGCAGGAACTGCTGTTTAAAAGTCCTTGATTTAAGGTGAACTGTGGTTTAAAAGACTGTTAAATAAAGTGCCTTTTTGAAAATCTGTTGTTGTTTTTGAATATGAATGCATGTTCAAGTTATCATTATCGTGGATATACTGGTGGAAAATAAGAACCCCCTTCCTTGATGTTGTTTGGTATTGTAGATAATAACGTATGACTGCTTGATTGTACACATTACTAATTCATCATTAGTTACTTATAAAGTAACGTGAATTCATGATTTGTTAATTCATCATAATGTCATGACTTTACTTGGGGGACACATTATTACTAACTCATCATTAATTACTTATAAAGTAACGTGAATTCATGACTTGTTAAATCATCATAATGTCATGACTTTACTTGGGGGACACATTATCACTAACTCATCAATAATTACTTATAAAGTAATGTGAATTCATGACTTGTTAAATCATCATAATGTCATGACTTTACTTGGGGAGACACATTATTACTAACTCATCATTAATTACTTATAAAGTAACGTGAATTCATGACTTGTTAATTCATCATAATGTCATGACTTTACTTGGGGGACACATTATCACTAACTCATTAATTACTTATAAAGTAACTAGGGCTGGGTATTGACACAAATTTCTCAATTCAATTTCGATTCACAAGCTTGCAATTCGATTTCAATTCCATTCAATATTGAATTATTTTGGATATCAGTTATAATAAATGGCAAATTTTCTCAAGGAAATCAAATCTCTTAACTAATGCTGTAAACTATGGGAGTCTAGTTGTAGCCTACAAGGCTAATATGAAGGTAATAATTAACTGTTTTGTAGCTATACAAACACTTAAATTACACTTTTATTTATTTTTATAATAAGATTATATGAAATATAAACATTTAAATGGTGGCTGTCATAAAAACTTGCCAGATTTATTCAAATATGCATTAAATATCGAAAAACATTAAGATTATATGTAATGTAATATGGTGTACATATTTAGCAAAATGCTCCTCTTAAAGTTATTTTTTCTAGCTGACTAACGAGTTTATGTGGGTTTTCTGAGGTAAATATGACGATACATGACATTGATTACAAGCTGTTAAACTGACGTCTTTCCACGGTTGAAACGCTGATAGAGCGAATCAATGTGACATGATATGGATTTCGATAAGCTGTACTCTATCTTTTAACACACTTTCAGATGCTCATTCATGTCGGAAGAGAGATCAGCGCTGCTGCTTCTCTTGAGCTGCACCAGAGCGATCTCACGCCACAGCGCCAAAACATTATTTATGTTTTTGAATTTCTAAAGAAAATGTACGTAATTTGAAAATTGAGACTTTGTTTCATATCAATAGTAACAAAGGACAAAGATTATTGCGATTTTTTTGGATGCGCGCAGCCGCGATACAATGTTCCATTCATTCAAATGAAACAGGTGCTGCGTCCGAAATCTCCACTCAAAGCACTCCCTACCCCCTATGTTGGGATTAGAGAGCAGAGCACTATATAGTAAGCTCACCAGCATAATAGAAGCCACTTTCGGACACTGACTCGATCGTCTCTCGGCGTCGTTGATTACATCATCGGTCAGCTGGTGCCGAGCCGGCTCTGGGCTAAATAGATTTTTTTAAAATAAATACATTACATTATATTGAGCTTATTTCTCCAAAATTTAAAAACTAAAAGTGATTTCTGACCGTTTTTGTTATAATGCGCTGACTCCACACGTGATTATAACTTATTTTTACGATCAGCGCAATGCATGATGGTATGTAGGGCTTAGGTTAGTGACCATCGGTTGTTCACTACTTTTCAAAATGCATTCTGGGATACATTGAGTGGACTATATAGGGTATAATAATCATCACTATACATTCGGACAGCACTACAAAATGGCTGAGCTCACTATATAGTCCACTATATAGTGAGTATTGGGAGATTTCTGACGCAGCCACGATGACTAATCCGATTCTTGAGATTTAAGAATCAATATCGGTTCGTAAAAATGAGAATTAATCGATTAATATCGAGAAATGGATATTTATTACCCAGCCCTAAAAGTAACGTGTATTCATGACTTGTTAATTCATTATAATGTCATGACTTTACTTGGGGGACACATTATTACTAACTCATCATTAATTACTTATAAAGTAACGTGTATTCATGACTTGTTAATGTATCATGTCACTTCTTGTCTCTGGCCCTCCAAGAGTATATCTTTAAAAAGTTATCAATTACATATGATACATATTCAGCTCTTCAAAATCAGATATCATTTGGTGCTTTTCTGTGGTTTGTAAAGAAGTGGAAGAGCAGAAGTCCTGTGCCCGCATTGATGGAGAAGGAACTGAATGGGTGGAGGATAATGGACACATTTTGTGGCCCAAAAGAAGAGCCAAGAACACACATCCAACTGCAATAAAATCCAATCCATCAAATAACCACATAAAAAAACATCATCTGTGCTAACACTGGTTTTAATTATGAAAATTGCATCTGTTAATGAATATGTTAGTGTAGGTATTTCACTCTTGATGGCAGCAGTGGAATGCCTAAAAACCGAATGAGATTAAATTGTTTTAATGATGAATGCATCATTGTGTGTTCAATGAGTAAGGTTAAATATAAACATTGCAAGACATCTTAGTGTCATTCACTGATGTTTTGTGACAGTTGCTTGTGTCAAATGTATGAACAATTTTACATTGTACTTTTAGTACATCTTTCTTCTGATCTACAGCATGTTTGATTTAGTTTACCCCAAAATGTTAATTAATACATTAATTAACAAGCATGTACTAATGTGTAGTTAAGATGGTATATTCATGCAGGAATTCATATGACTCATGTTGTAGTTAAGGTTAGTTCCTCATTAGTACATGTCTTAACTCATCATTAGTTCATAAGTAAAGTAACTTATTAATTCAGGTATTAGTACATGATTATTCATGTACTATTATTGTAATGTGTTACCGTGTTCTTATATTGATTTACCACGGTACTGTATCCATATAGTACCAATAATAATAATAATAATAATAATAATAATAATAATGATAATTTGTATTACAAATTTGCATATGACACTGTTAGACCAGAATGTAACCTTCCTTAAAATTGTTAAAATCGTTACCTCTATCGGTCAGTCACTACAACGTAGGTCAGACTGACCTATAGGAATCTCGCTGAGAGAGCCAATTTACTTCGAGTGAATCTAAAACAAGCCAATGCACATTGGCGTGCAATCATTTGCAACAGCTGCGCGTCCTCGTCAGCGCGGGTATATAACGAGCGGCTGTGTGATTGCACTTCAGCTTTTTTCTTCGGAGCCAAAGCTTCATGCCTCTACTAAGAGTTGAATCGTTTGAAACAAACCTTCTGGAAGATCTCTCGCTTCGTGGCACGGGTGATACGGCACTTCAGGCGCGAGCGGCGTCTCTCTCTCTCTCTCTCTAAGAGCAAAAACCAAAGGCTGTTTTTACAGCTGGTAAGACGGCGGAGAGAGAATCAGCGCACGTGCAGGCGCACATTCCTGCCCGTGTCCGCATCAGCTGTTCCCCTGTGTGTCTCAGTGTCTGCGAGAGCAGTTCCTAAAAGAGCTTACACAGATAGTTTGCGTCTTTTTAAAGATGACATTCTATCTGTGTGTTTCTGGATGCGGTCGTTACCTGGGATCGCAGGATGGTCACAAACGCTGTCTCGTGTGTCTGGGCTTACAACACGCACAGGCAGCGTTTGTGGATGAGTCATGTACCCATTGTGGGAAGATGACCATCTCGGAGCTGAGGTCGAGACTCTCGTTCCTGCAAAGGGGCGGAGTCCCCGTGCCGGCGCCCCGTTCCAATCCTCCTGTGAGGGTTGCTTCGGACGCTGGCGCGGGTGACCTGAGGATTACAGTGAGCGCGCTTCCTTCGGGGAACCAACCCCCTAGGAACCCTCACTCCTCTCAGTCTCCGCAACCATGTGAGCTGCCAAGGGAGCGTGCTGGACCACCCACGAGGTGTGTGCCAACCGTTTCCTTTGGCGCTCCCCGCGACGATCAGATGTCGATCGCGGCATCGGAGGGTGGGTCAGACGTCTCTGCGGATGACGTGTCGGAGCCGCTGCCTCCTTCGGGGGTACCAGCGGTGCCCGATACGGACCCGGAGATGATGGCCATGCTTTCCCGGGCCGCCGAGAGGGTCGGGCTCGTGTGGAACCCTCCACCGGGTCCCGAACCCTCGAGGCTGGATGATTGGTTTCTCGGGGTGGCGCGTGCTGGCTCTCAGCAACCCACCCCAGTGCCATTCTTCCCGGAAGTGCATGAGGAGCTCACTGGGACGTGGACGGCACCTTTTACTGCCCGAAACCGTTCTAGTGGTTCCTCCTCCCTCACCACCCTTGATGGCGGGGCAGCGAAGGGTTACGCGCGCATCCCGCCGGTGGAGCGGGCCGTTGCTATGCAACTGTGCCCTAACTCCACTTGGCGCGGAGAACCGTGTCTCCCTTCCCGGGCCTGTAAGTACTCGTCGGACTTAACCGGCAAGGCTTACAAGGCCTGTGGGGAAGCTGCCTCTGCTGTGCACGCTTTGGCGTTGCTCCAAGTCCATCAGGCTAAGGCACTGAAGGAACTGGACGAGGGTGGTCACGACCCACTGGTGTTCCAAGAACTCCGGCGGGCGACGGACCTCCGCGCTTCGTGCGACGAAGGCTACCGCTCGCTCAGTGGGCCGTGCGATGTCCACCATGGTGGTCCAGGAACGTCATCTCTGGCTGTGTCTGGCCGACATGCGGGAGACCGATAAGCTCCGGTCTCCTCAACGCCCCCGTGTCCCAGACCGGCCTCTTCGGCGACGCGGTCGAGAACTTCGCCCAGCAGTTCTCGGCTGTACAGAAGCAGACTGAGGCCATCAAACACATCTTGCCTCGGCGGTCAGCTGCTGCCTCCACCCCACCGCCGGCGGCTCCTCAGTCTGCTCGTCGCCGGGGGCGTCCGCCTGCGCCCTCCCCGACTCCCGCACCGCAGCAGCAGCCTCCACCGAAGCGGCGCCGCGGAGCCGGTCGCCGTCGGAACGCCCCGCCCGTCCAGGCCCCCGCCAAGAGGGGCGGCAGAGCCAACACCAAGCGGCCCTAGGACGGGCAACCCAGAGATGGCGGGGACTGCTCTCCAGGAGACGATGGCCGCATCGCTCCCTCCCCCGGAAGAGGGCCGGGTGGAAAATCCTTTGTTTTGTTTTGTTCCGCCGCTGGCCCCAGAGCCAGCGGTACCCAAGATTTCAATAAAAGAGCAGTTTCTACCATCTCTGGGTCCGAAGAGGACTTGGAGAGCAGTGGGGGGACAAAATCCTCACCACTCTCTTCCTCCTCTTCTATCGCCAGCTGGCAGCAGTGTACGGTCCGAGAACGCCACCGAGCCGCCTCCCGCACCTCCTGCCCCGTGGAACCAGGTAAGCGTTTCACAGCACGCTCAGACCTCGCTGGGGGCTGCCTTCCAGAGAGAGCCCCCCCAGCCAGGTCCCTGTGTTCCACTTCGCTGCCCCACTCCGGGTACGCCTGACGGTCCCCTTGGTCCCGCTTGTACGGTCTCTGAGAGCCTGGTTAGCGCTCCCCAGTCCGTCTCGCTGGCTCATCCGGACCATCAGGCTCGGCTATGCGATTCAGTTCGCCCGGCGTCCCCCAAGTTTCCGGGCCATCCACTCCACTACAGTGAGAGCAGCCGATGCCCATGTCTTGCGCGCGGAGATCGCAGTCCTACTGGCGAAGGACGCGAGAGAGCCGGTCCCTCCAGCCGATATGAAGTCAGGGCACTACAGTCCCTACTTCATTGTACCCAAGAAAGGTGGTGGGTTACGACCGATCTTGGACCTGCGAGTTTTGAATCGGAGCCTCCACAAGCTACCGTTCAAAATGCTCACGCACAAACGCATCTTCGAGTGCATCCGTCCCCGAGATTGGTTTGCAGCGATCGACCTGAAGGACGCGTACTTTCATGTCTCGATTCTCCCTCGACACAGGCCGTTTCTGCGCTTTGCGTTCGAGGGTCGAGCATATCAGTACAAGGTCCTACCCTTCGGGCTGTCCCTGTCCCCCCGTGTCTTCACGAAAGTCGCAGAGGGGGCCCTTGTTCCCATGAGAGAACAGGGCATTCGCATCCTCAACTATCTCGACGACTGGCTCATACTAGCACACTCTCGAGATCAGTTATGCGATCACAGGGACCTTGTGCTCAGGCACCTCAGCCAGTTGGGTCTTCAGGTCAACTGGGAGAAGAGCAAACTCGCCCCGTGCAGAGGATCTCTTTTCTCGGTATGGAGTTGGATTCGGTCGCACAAACAGCGCGCCTCACAGAGCAGCGCGCTCAGTCGGTGCTGAACTGCTTGAACACGTTCAAGGGCAGGATGGCGGTCCCACTGAAATTCTTTCAGAGGCTCCTGGGGCATATGGCAGCAGCAGCAGCGGTAACCCCGCTCGGCTTGCTTCATATGAGACCGCTTCAGCACTGGCTTCACGACCGAGTCCCGAGATGGGCGTGGCATCACGGCACTCACCGGGTGGCAATCACACCGGCCTGCCGTCAGACCTTCAGCCCGTGGTCCGATCCCTCATTCCTTCGGGCAGGAGTCCCCTTGGAACAGGTATCCAGGCACGCTGTGGTGTTCACAGATGCCTCTGCCACCGGCTGGGGTGCCACGTACAACGGGCATGCAGTGTCAGGGGTGTGGACGGACCCTCATCTGCACTGGCATATCAATTGCCTCGAGTTGCTAGCAGTACACCTCGCTCTGCGCCGTCTGAAGAGGCCGCTGCAGGGCAGGGATGTGCTGGTCCGTACGGACAACACTGCGACCGTTGCGTATATCAACCGGCAAGGTGGTTTACGCTCCCGTCGCATGTCGCAACTCGCCCGCCATCTCCTCCTCTGGAGTCAGAAGCATCTGAGGTCGCTTCGAGCCATGTATGTCCCCGGCGTGCTCAACAGTGTGGCCGACGAGCTATCACGAGCTCTGCTCCCGGGAGAATGGCGACTCCACCCCCAGGTGGTTCAGCTGATCTGGAGAGAATTTGGGGAGGCTCAGGTAGACCTGTTTGCCTCCTCCGAGACCTCCCACTGCCAGCTGTTTTACTCCCTGACCGAGGGAACACTCGGCACGGACGCACTGGCACACAGCTGGCCCCGGGGCCTTCGGCAAATATGCGTTTCCCCCAGTGAGCCTTCTTGCGCAGACATTGTGCAAAGTCAGGGAGGACAAGGAGCTGGTCCTTCTGGTGGCTCCCTACTGGCCCACCCGGACCTGGTTCCCAGAACTCATGCTCCTTGTGACAGTCCCTCCCTGGCCCATTCCTCTGAGGAAGGATCTTCTGACTCAGAGACGGGGCACCCTATGGCACCCGCGTCCAGACCTCTGGAAACTCCATGTCTGGTCCCTGGACGGGACGCGGAGGTTCTAGGTGACTTACCCCCAGAGGTACTTAACACCATCACTTCAGCACGGGCGCCGTCCACGAGACGTGTCTACGCCCTGAAGTGGAACCTGTTCGTCGAGTGGTGCTCTTCTCGCCAAGAAGACCCCCGAAGATGTTCGATAAGGTCCGTGCTTTCCTTCTTGCAGCAAGGGTTGGAGCGAAGACTGTCTCCCTCCACCCTCAAAGTCCATGCTGCTGCTATTTCAGCTTATCACGACCACATCGATGGCAAAACAGTTGGAAAGCACGACCTGGTCGTCAGGTTTCTTAGGGGGGCGAGACGATTAAATCCTCCTTCGACCCCCCTCCATACCCTCTTGGGATCTTTCCCTGGTGCTCCGAGCATTTCAGGACGTTCCCTTTGAGCCTTTGCAATCAGTGGACTTAAAGCTTCTTTCCATGAAGACTTTGCTACTGGTTGCATTGGCCTCAGTCAAGAGGGTAGGAGACCTGCACGCATTCTCGGTCGACGAATCGTGCCTAGAGTTCGGGCCGGGTGACAGCCACGTGGTATTAAGACCCCGGCCTGGCTATGTGCCCAAGGTTCCTACCACTCCTTTTAGAGACCAGGTAGTGAACCTGCAAGCGCTGCCCTTGGAGGAGGCAGACCCAGCCCTGGCTTTGCTCTGTCCCGTTCGCGCTCTGCGTATGTACGTGGACAGAACTCAGAAGCATCAGAACCTCAGACCAGCTCTTTGTCTGTTACGGAGGCCAGCAGAAGGGAAAGGCTGTCTCCAAGCAGAGGATGGCCCACTGGATAGTGGATGCCATCGCCTTGGCTTACCAAGCTCAAGGCGTGCCCTGCCCGCTCAGGTTGCATGCACACTCCACGAGAGGCGTTGCATCCTCCTGGGCGCTGGCTCGTGGTGCCTCGCTGAACAGATATCTGTAGAGCTGCAGGCTGGGCGACACCTAGCACGTTCGCTGAGATACTATAGCCTACGTGTAGAGCCGGTCTCCTCCCGTGTTCTCACCCTGAACGGGTAGAAGCTGTAAGTGATTTTGGCCAGACTGAATCAACCGTCCTCCAAGGACTCGGACCCCCCCCCCACACACACACACACACACACACACACACACATACACCGCCACACACATTCTTCCACTCACTGGAGTGAGATCATGTTACAAGACTGTGGAATGTGCTTTATGTCTCTGACCCAAGAGATGGACTTTTCTGTGTTAAAAGACATTTAACCAGATATATTCAATGTGTTCTATGTATGTGTGTTTTTCCCTAGGTCACCGTGAAATATCTTTGTTGGTTGCAGCATAAAACAGGAATTAGAAATAACTTCCTTAGGCATTGTAAACAGAAGTATATGTTCATTTAATGTAACATAATGCTCCTTGGTGTCTCTAGAATACGTATCAGATGACGACCCGAATATGTACAGAGATGTAAAGTAAAGTGTGTTTTTAATATGTTTTACTGCCAAGGATGATCGAACTGTTTCAATAGTAGCCCTTATGTGAACACACCCCTCCCACGAGGAGCGCGTGGTCTGAGAACAAAGCACCATAAAAGAATGTTTCCCGCGTGCAGCCTCCATCTCCCTGATTGGCTCAAGCCAACAGGAAGGGGATGGATGTCCCCAAGAGGATAAAGGCAGTGCGCCAGCTCCGCCCTTTCTCTTCCGAAAACGTCCTCATGCCAAGAAGCACGTAAAGGATCTCCTCTATCGGAGATCCGACCCCCAACCGGGACTCCTTCTTCTGATCGTCCAAAGTTTTCGTCTTCTTCTCCAAATGAACTACCAAGTTCGTTTCCCAGGAAAGGAAGTGGACTTTGCCGATCTATTTCCTCGGGTAGCGTCACCTCAAAGACTTTTAAGCCTTTCAAACATTCGCGCCGAATGCCAACGAACGCCACGTGACTCCCCACGGAACAAAGAAGCCACGCGCACGCAACCAACCATGCACGCGCCAGGACGTGCAGTGCAAAAGCGCCGCGTTCCACGGAACGCGCATCACGCGCTCCACGGAACGCGCGCACACAGGAGAGCCTCTCCATTCATCGTGCGGCCCAACCGGGCCTGGCCACGAGTCCGTGACACACACAGACCAAACATGTTGTGCAAGTATAACGTTACCTTCTTTTAGAGCTTCTCAGAAGCATAAAGAAAGTGTTTTCATGGTGTTCAGAAAGATTAATTGACTGTTTGGTGACTGTAACTCCCTCTCTCTCTCACCCTCACTCTCTCTCTCTCTCTCTCTCTCTCAACTCACTTATCGTCTAACGCCCTGCGTCGTCTTAGTTTGTGTTTAATGTTTGTATATACATGTATCATTGTAACGTAGTAAATGCTTACTTAGTTGCCTTATTGAATGCTATAGTGGATTAATTAAACCAATATACTCATCCTGACTGATTCACGGTATGTTCATATCCAATTCCCTGAAATGCAGATCAAGCTACATGCTTTATATAACTAAACATACCAAAAGGGTATGTTTTATGGAGTTGGAATGCTGAATTCTTCTGGCCAGAGAATTAAGTTTTCCCTGCTCTATAAATTAATTGAGCTAATTAATTTTACTTGTCTTGTAAGACGTGGTCTGTGCAATCTGTTACAATTAATTTGTGGTTAATTGCAGAGATACACATGTATACATATAAGTAAAGTTAACAGAAAGCCCTCATCGAGGGATTTATTAACATGTAAGACCGGGCTTATCCAAATCTGTACTGAATAATTATTAATTATGAATTATTAATTATGATATGCAAATTCCCCTCCGATCAGACCCGCCCAGAGTCATTACAGAATGGTGGAGGATGAACGAGCACTTCAAACTTGTTTATGAGCAAATCAGTTTCAGTCCAAATGTGTATATTGTTATTTAATATTGTTATGTAATATTTAATATTACACGCGCACATCGGAGTGAACGCTTTGCGAACTTATCATATGACTGAGCTGGGCACGAAGCTGCCGCCAGCCAAGCATATTTAACAAGCTGCTAAATGTTCAAACGTTTAGTCACTGTTAAATTGCTAAAAGTAAACTGCAGTTTTCTTAGTATTAAATTTGTTCTGACACAGATGGAAGAGAAACCTCTGTGCATAAACAACATTTTGAATAATTTTAACTCTCTCTCAGGACTGAAATTCTCCTGAGATTGTCGAAGACAAGATATGTTAGAACGATGTTCTTCTAACATTCTTAAAAGGCCTTATATTATAATCGTTAGAAAACGATGAGCTCCTGGTTCGAAAAAAAACATTGACTTAGCTACTCAATGTATAAAAACCGCATATTATCATAAGTGCTATTGTGATATATGTCTATTGGAGCAGGAAACAGATGAGTAATTCCTGTTCCCCTTTTGCACAATGCAGCGAAGAATCCTGCTAACGTGTTTGTAAAAAATATAGCACCAAAAAAAAAAATCCAAGCTGAAAACATTCTAATCATTAACGGTAGTTGTGATAAATGTTATTTGGAGTCTTTGAAACAGATGGATAATTCCTGTTTCCCTTTCGCACGGCGCAGCGAAAAAGAAAATCCTGCCAAACGTGTTTGTAAAAAAAAAAAATGCACCAAAAGAAAATCCAAACTGAAAACATTCTAATCATTAACGGTAGTTGTGATAAATGTTATTTGGAGTTTTTGAAACAGATGGATAATTCCTGTTTCCCTTTCGCACGGCGCAGCAAGAAAAAAAAAATCCTGCCAAACGTGTTTGTAAAATATAGTACCGAAAAGAAATCCGTCAAGATTTAAATTCCGCACTATTCGTGATTATGCAGAAAATAGGTGTGTAATTCGCTACACGTCCGCTGAAACAATCACCTTTGAAAGCGGACTGGCTGTAGTACTACTGCCAAACACTAGGGTGCACCCCGAGTGTTTTCCAGTATCAGATGACCCCAGCCCCGACTCCAACCCTCCACGAACGCAATAGCGCCCTCGTGTGGACACTAACAGCTAGGTCATTTCTTTCCTCAAAATTCTGTCAGGAACACCCTGCTTCCTTACTGAATTTCGAACTAGTTTCCCTAATTTTCAATGCATGTGCAATCTACAGCCTGTTTCATTAACATGATTTTCCTTGCCTCGACTGTGTGCACTTGTTTTGAATTTGGTTCAAACCACATTTGAACTTGAAATTCAGAATTAAGTCTTAACAGTTTCTGATGACCACTTGGGAGGAAAGCGCCCCCTTGTGGCCATCACCTAACCTCACTGTCCTGAATGGCTTTCTCTCTCCAGTCGGTTTTGTTTTGGTTACAGTCACTGATCCTCTCACTCGTAATCGTGATTGTCATCAAATATAACACCAACCTGTAATTTTACTACACTTATTTAAATTTGGTTTGAAACAAACAAATTTCAGAGTTAATTTGAATTAAGTCTCTCATTCCCCATTGGGAAATTGCTTTATGGCTTTATTTCTATATTTCCATTTCAAATTATTTTTAATAATTTTGATCTGGTTTTATTACAACTGTATCCTTACTAATCTAAAGGTTACCTAACCCCTATGCATTTGCTCAATTTGAATTGTATTTAAATCAGTTTGAATGCACTTCAAATCAAGCTCTCTGTCAGCCAACTTGACCACTGAGGAGGAAGGGACACACACCCTTAGTGGCCAAAACTCAGCCCCTACAGATTGCTTCCTCCTGTGCTCCTCCCGCTGCACTTAGTGCTATCTCTTCCCTGTATGGAGGTTGGGTTATTCTGATAATTGACATTGTCACAATTCCCTTTGTGTTTATACCATAGACTTTAGTAAAGCCGTTGCCTTTGATTTTTCAACAAAAATAAACACTCAACTTGATGTAGATAGAGGAGCTTTAATTCAAATTGAGGCACACTTGTTCTTCATCCTGTTTTGTGTTTGTAGGTAGAAATCTCTCAAGTGCTGTGGTGATGTGACAGTCACCTTCGCTTGGGGTTTGCTGGCTGGTTTCGCCCATCTGCGCCACCATTCGCTGACTGAGCGCAGGTTCGTACTTTCCTGTATCTTTCTGTTGATGCGGCCCGCAACATCAGACACCACTCAATCTGGCACCGCGGTTGTGTTCAAGGTCAAGTTGCTTGAAAGGGCGCACCTCGGTACAGATGCACGAAATGCCCAGGACACTGCTGTCAGGTGTTGGGGGTGACAGAGGGACCAAGCCACGAGGCTGACTCCAACCGGGATGACCTCATTTCACCCCAGGCAAACTAGAAAAGGTATTAAAACCCATCCACTTAATATTGGCCACTGAATCTAGAGATTCCCCTGATATTTGAAGTGGTTGGCTTCCTCCGCCTCTCCAAGCCACAAACTGCAGGCTTTAGCCTCACAAACTGCCTCTTTCACTTTTAACACTTCTTGTGTACTATTAATGCCATTTCATTACAGACCTCCCCATCTTTGATGGTTGCATGTTACTTCAAACTTTGCTAGCTTGCCATTGCTCTGTTCTGTTGTGCTCTGTTCCTTTCAGTTCACCTAGAGACAGAACCTCTCTGGACACACCAAGGAAAGCTGAAGAATAGTTTGACAACCAAGTCATTAGCATAAACAGGTGACCCCTAAGCTAGCGCCCTGCCAAATCTTCATTCAGACCCATGATGACCTACCCAAATTGTCCCACCTAACCGGTTTAAACTGTCTGCGTCAGTTAACCAAAATTTTCATACACGGCCTAGCCGGTATTATAGCTCGTTAGACGCAGTCGAACTTGCATTGGTCTCTCTGTGTGTGTTGTGTTCATCTCGCCCACAGTGAAGCCAGTATGTTCCAGTCCCACAACCTGCGGGGACAACCTGGAGACATGGCCGAGATTCATGACATCTCCATCCCTGCCCAAAGCCACCGGTTACTCAGAGCCCCGAGCCAAGAGCAACTGGACGCAGACGTGTACAAGCTGATGGCACACAAACCAAGCCAAAGCTCCCACGACAAAGACTGGGCCAGACACGTCAACCTCGCCTACCAGCTCAGCGCACACGCACGCCTCCGCAAAAGGAGCCGCATCGCCCTGGAGCACAAGGTTGCAACGCCGAGGATGACAACGACCCCGAGCTACAGAAGGAAGTAAAAGACTTCAAATTGCCCTGTCTAAATCTTCTACACAGACTGAAGAGAATAGTCAGAGAAAAGAACCAAAGAGGAATTCAACGAGAAACTCGACAAAGTGAAGCCCCTTCGCAAAGAGCAGAGGCTGAACTTAAAGAGATTCGAAAGCCACGGCCTACGAAAGAAACTCTCAAGAGGCCCGTGTGACCATCCACAAGCTCGTTCAGCAGAGACAAGATCTCGAACATGAACTTGATCCACAGAGTTGCAATACTCTTATAGACTTCAGCATGACCGGAAAAGGGAAACACACACCACACGTCTCCCCTGAACCAGTCTGCACATTTCAGCCAACAACACAAGAGCTGAAAAAGGGGAAGGTGGGAAAGCCCACCTTCCACCACATCTCTGACAATCTACAAGATATCGACTTTCCACCTGCTGTCTCCAACCGGTGTCTGACACGACACCGACACCCAGCAGAACAGACCCAGGAGGGCCTGTGCTACCACCACCGGCTCCGAACGAGTTTGCTGTGGAACTTGCAGCGAACCTATAACTGAGGAGGACACCAGTTTCAAGAAACCTCTCCTCCTATCCCGTCAGTCACCATAGTTCTCCTGCCCCCACGCAAGGCCCACTCAACGATGCGTAAAGGCCCACTCAGTAAGAATTCCTAAAACCCCAAATTATTCTGAACTGCAACCCAGAAGACACTGCACGAACGCAGTGCAAGACTCTGCTAAAGGGTCCTTGATCAACATCGGACGTAGAACTTTTAAAAAGTAGATGAAAATGGGTGTTCAAAGAGTTGCAAGACTCTGCGTTTGTAGAATTAGAATTTTACTAAGTTAAAGGAATCTTACATAGACATGTACGCCTCAACGGCCAACAGACTATGCACGACTCTTTTGAAACAAACAGTTTTTAGATGTTGTTTAGAACGGCACCATTAAACATTTCACGACAGTGAAGAGTCACGGAAAACACCCACTCCATACTTTGCCTTGACGACAGAGTGTAGTAAAATCACCCGAGTTTAAATTACTGTTAATCAACAGGCGTGCACTTGACCATCGCGGTCCAACTAAAACACTACGTGCAATACGCATCTTGATAGCTGGCTTGCCTAAATGCAGATAAAACAAATAGCGGGAATTGACATCTCTACTTTAAAAAAAAAAAAAAAAAAATTTAGGCCTTAGACTCCCAACTGGTATCAGGAACTTCAGCATTAAAGCGTAAGTCTGTGTAACAGAAGAATCATCTCAGCAGCTTGTAATCTGTACCGATATCTTTTCCGCTTTGGAAATAAACAAAAAAAAAGAAATCCAAAATCGCGGTATAAGTAAACCTGTTTCTGACGAAGACAGCTCAGGACAGAGTTATATGTATGTAGATCTGGGCGATGCTCCCCTTCTACAAAGTAAAGGCCTTAATTTTATTGTTAGATTGATGCAATTCACCTAAATTTTAGCTGCTTCTACAAGCAGAAAGCTACTAAAAGATCAAAAGAAGTAACTCGCGGAAAAGTCAGCATTCATGCATGAGAGAGACGTAACTATATATGCTTAGGAAAGCTAATCTATTCCCTTACTCTGTAAGCAAATAGAACAAGACAAGCTTTGACTTGCAGCAAATCTATTTCCTTACTCTGTAAACAAATAGAAGACTGTGAAGTAAAGAGCAGAGTTCCATGAGAAAATTAGCAAATGCCAAAACACATTTGCGTTTTACTTAATGCAACCAAGTTCTTGAAAATCATAAAGTATAGGTGCCTCCCATTTAACCCGTTAAAACATGCATGATTCATGTAAAATTCACAGACATTCTTCAGGTACTGTTGAATTGCTCTGACACCCTCTGGCTCCCATGACAACTTGTCACAGGAAGTGCTAACTCTTAATGTCACTTTTGTAAACAAACCAGCCTGGGTGGCTAAGCTAACCTAGCCTAGCATCAAGCTAACTTAGGCTAAGCTAAACTGACCCATCACTAAGCTAACTTAAGCTAACCTAACCTAGCTCCAATCCAATGCAGCTGAATAACCTCAACAGTTAGCAGTAAGCATTATTTTCTTGAACCCTTAATCACAGCGGTGTTCCACAGTGCAAAGTATTCTACAATACTTTCCTCAACACCTCTTAGGGTTTCTAATTATTCACTTTCCGTGTTTGCAATTCTTATTAGCCAAAGTTTACCCTCACAGGGTTAGGAATACTCCTTGCTAACCATTGAAGACTAACTTCACAGATGCCCTGTTAATTAAACTTAAGTTTAACTGCAGGTAAACTGCATAACTAACTACAGAAGAATTTGTATAACCATAGGAATTTTCGTCGGCATGTTGACTAAACCTTTGGAGGAACACACCCAATGTGGTCTTGAACACGCAACCGCTACAACCCACTATAGAGTGTTGATCAAAGCAAATCCAAAGTTTAGCCACTAATGCCACTGGTTATTCTCGACTTCAGATCATTCCCATGTTTTGATCATTTTATTTCCTTTTGCTTTAATTTTGATTTTATTTTTCCTCGTTAATTATTTCATTCCTTTGACCTTGATAATAATAGCAAGCAGCTATTCCCTTGTCCATTAGGTCCTCTATATGATTTAATTCCTTTGCCTCTCTTGTCCGAGTGTGGTTCCATTTCCCATAGGGCCCAGAAAGGAAGCAGACACCCTTATTTGTTATTTTGGCTTAGTTCCAGCCAGTGCACTCGTTTTGTGACCCTCTAACACAAGTAATCTCAACAATTTACTAAAGGCACTACTAGAGTCCTGAGGATCGACAATAAGCAGAATTTAAATAAGAAAGCTGTCCTTTCCCCTATTATCGTTCACACCATCGAGCTATAGTGAACCACCAGCTAAGTCCAGAGAAATAATTTAGTCATAAGAACCACCTTACGTCATTTATTTCATCTCGGCTATGTCCTTCCCAGGAAATACCCTCGGAACCACACAAAACTTAGCCCCCTAACATTCACAGCTAAGATTAGGACACAAGAGACACTTAGCTTTATGCTTAAATACTTAACGAACCTATTAAGCAGTAGTTCTGAACTTTTAGGGCCACGCATTAATCACTCACAACAAGTGTGCCAGAATGCCACAGAGCCCCTGCGTAACCTGACCTCAACCTCCCAAGGAACCACTGCCACAAACCACGGCATGGCTCCAAAAGGATTTGACCAAGCTAACCAGAAAAGCCACGACATGCAGACCAGACTGTCACTTGCAAACTGTCTAACCAACCTGACTGCATGTAACAGATTCTGTTCGAGATGGATTACAGTCGTGAGGTGCACAGCTTCCTAGCTCGTCAAACAGAGACTGCCAAAATGGACTATTAGCTGTTGCAATAAGCTTCGATCGCTTAACTCCTGATTCAGAATCATACCAAAGGTTCTCACCGCCGTGGACATCAAGCAAGACCGACTTGAAACTCCACCGATTCCGACAAACCACCAGGTATGGAAAGGATGCCAATCTCAGAACTTTGTTTCTTTGAAGCTTGCATCCCACAGTGAGTTATTCCGTAAGCACCCTGGCCTGTCCCTGTAGCATATCTACCATAGCTACGAGACCACAAGCTCACATTACGCAAAGACTTTGTCCGAAAAGACTGGGTAAACACCCTCAAACTAACCTGTCTCTGAGCACGACTCAGAGCTGCCTCTAGGAGGCACCCCACACTTTCACTGAGAGTAAACCGTTCCAAGCCAACAGAGGGCAACACAACAGTCCCTGGTGCTTCATCGACCGCACCAGAGCAAGAGCTCTGAGCCGCACCTCATCACCAAGAGACTCAAGCCCAACCAGCCCAGAGCGGTACCCCTCTCAACACGCCACTGGTAAGCACAAATCTGAGCACACATCAGATAACAACAGTGCAGCCATGTCACTGACAGCAAAAATCCTGAAGGTGCTGAAAGAGTTTCTGCACAAGATCTCACAAGAAGGACAAGCCAGACATGCTATGTCTCAGCGCAAGACCCAAACAGACACCCAGAACACTGCTCGTCAGCATCACACCACAGAGCTCACTGCCACTTCACAAAGTGACAGCACCAAGCAGCCACCACAACTGACAGCTGCACAGCCTGAGCATGACAACACCGTGTCCCACACAACATCAGCCCAGACGCCAGGACTTCTGGGAAACCTAATCAAAAAGGGGGTGGCACAAACTCTGCCTAGCCACCTAGAGACAATGATTTGAGCCTTGAAGCCATGCTAGACACTAGCTCAAACATCACGCTACTGCCAGCCCAACTCTTTAAAAGACTCAAACAATCAGAGTGAACTCTCAAATCCCAAACAGGTAAGCTGAAGGTGCAATCCTACAGCCAAAACGACATCTGGCTCAACACGGGTAGCTCTCATTCACCCAACAATTGGTCCCTATGTGCCGGATTTACCCAGTGTACCGATCACGAACGATCACGTACGCACGTCTCATTGGCCAAGATCTGTTAGATCGTTATGAGCCTTTAATAGACTTTAAACAACTGAATGTCTGAGCTCAAGTTCAAGTACCCTCCCCCTCCAGTCACACAGGTCAAAAGAACCTAACTGGCAGGTCACAGAGGTCACAAGAACTCCTGCAACCAGCCATAAAGGCACAGCCACAGCACCAAATGTAAACGTGAACTTGCTACCCTGCACCTTTCAGCTTACCAAAAACTGAGACTAACCAAATGAACTTTGAGACAAAATCAAACACATGTATACACATGTATACATATAAGTAAAGTTAACAGAAAGCCCTCATAGAGGGATTTATTAACATGTAAGACCGGGCTGATCCAAATCTGTATGAATAATTATTAATTATGAATTATTAATTATGATATGCAAATTCCCCTCGATCAGACCCGCCCAGAGTCATTACAAAGCACTGAGAGGCCCAGCTCTGTCGGCTTGCTGCACCCTACTGTGCAACCGTATTGCTCCAGAGTGAAAAACCTGTCGAGTCCTCCAACACCCCTCGGCCCGGACATGGCGGAGCGTCCGGAGCCAGGCCCCTGTCCGCTGAATCCTTGAGAGCCGGACTCGGGCTGGGTTCCATATGTGCGACCCGTCGGGGATCCCATATGTGTATATGTTCACGGCGCTCCTAAATCGGAAGCCCGTGTCTTTCCTTGGGCTAAGTCACCCATTAATTCATATGGAGTACAGCCTTCGGGTTAGTCCATATGTATTTTCCACATAACTCTCTGAAGAAAGTGGGTTCCGCAGCGTTCCCCTCCCTCTAAAAAGGGCACGCTTTCCCAGTGTTATCCAAGTCTCACTGTATGGGTTTTAAAGGAACAACAGTGTCAGACACTCTCTGTGTAACCCTCCTCCTATCGTCCTTCCAGGCAAGAAGGTGTAGAGGCTTGCATGGGGCGCTGGATGGGGTGCAGCGACTGTGGCGCTTTGGTAGGGATTCCTATAGGTCAGTCTGACCTACGTTGTAGTGACTGACCGATAGGGAATGTCTCGGTTACATATGGTAACCCTCGTTCCCTGAGGGAGGGAACGGAGACGTAGGTCCCGTCGCCACATCTGCTGCTGCCCGCCGGGGGGCCAGGCTTTCCAAGTTTGGCTCCTCAGCAAAAAACTGAAGTGCAATCACACAGCCGCTCGTTATATACCCGCGCTGACGAGGACGCGCAGCTGTTGCAAATGATTGCACGCCAATGTGCATTGGCTTGTTTTAGATTCACTCGAAGTAAATTGGCTCTCTAGCGAGATTCCTATAGGTCAGTCTGACCTACGTCTCCGTTCCCTCCCTCAGGGAACGAGGGTTACCATATGTAACCGAGACGTTTACTAGAACTGCTTAATTAAGATTAATTTTCTACATTACATTACATAGGCTAAAACTGTTTTAATAGTTTCTCGTGTTTTACACTTACAATTTGTTGGCACATTTGATTTGGCAGAAGTCATATTGATCTCAAAGGAGCTTGAACCAGTTATGATCGGCGAAAACACATGGCCATCATCAGATGCAGAGGTTTTGCCTGTTTACATAAAATATCTGTCAGTTCATCTGTCAATTGTTCATTTTTTTTTCTTCTTTTATTATTGCTGCCCTGAATTGAGTTAATTCATGCCTTTGATAAAATCTGCAGTAAATAAATAATTTTAATAAGTCTGCAGTAAAATAAATGGCTGATAAAGGCTATAGTAATAGTTACAATTCTGATTCTGAATAATCCAGGAGCATGACACTACATAAAATGAATTCATCGCAGAAAATTCTACAAAACTCGATCCAATAGTACCAAAAACACAGACAAAATAAATTCTGTATTGCAAATTGTGCATATGACACTGTTAGACCAGAATGTAACCTTCCTTAAAATTGGTCCCAAATAGTTAACTATGACTGATTAATTAAGATAAATTTTATAAATTACATAGGTGAAAAATGTATTACACTTACAATTTACCGGCACATTTGATTTGCCAGAAGTCATATTGATCT
Organism: Hybognathus amarus; assembly: GCA_030378365.1. Lineage (NCBI taxonomy): Eukaryota > Metazoa > Chordata > Actinopteri > Cypriniformes > Leuciscidae > Hybognathus > Hybognathus amarus. Next base: position 21,841 of record JAQIUQ010000242.1, read on the forward strand.
CAAAGGAGCCAAGAGTTAATCCAGTTATAATCGGCGAAAACACATGGCCATCATCAGATGCAGAGATTTTGCCTGTTAACATAAAATATCTGTCAGTTCATCTGTCAATTGTTCATTTTACATAGAGTGCAAAAGTGTTGCTTTTTTAATTTTTTATTTAAACTATGTTTGAAAACTATCATTTTCACTACAGCATCATGGCTCATGGGTAATGTAGTTTTTACAAGGAGTTCAACTGTGAAACACAATTATTTAAAAAAAAAAAGCTGAAGGCTTTATTTAGAAGCAAATACAATGTATTAACAACTTCTTAGCTCACAGTAGGTCTGTCTTTAAAATAAATTTCCGTATGGAGAAAGTAAATGTTTTTACTTCCAGAAAGCGCCTGTTGCACTCTATAATGTTTTTCTCTTTAAAAATAAATATAAACCACACTAACATGTTACTTGGATTCCTGATTGTCCTGCAGTGTTTGCTGTCTCTAGAGAGATAGAGAGAAGGAATGACCATGTTATTTTAAATGCCAATGAAAAGCGTTAGCCTATGTAAATAGCTTTGAATTGACATTTATATGTTTTGCTTATCACATTGTGACAGTGTCATTCATATAGCTTACATGTTAAACAATTTATCATGCAAATTGCTAAAAGTTAAAATCAAAGACACAGTAAAAGAAGAATTAAAAAGTAGCCTACCAAAATTTAAAAAGTAAGTAAATGAAGAGGAATAAAATAGGCCTATGCACATATAAGCATGTCTGACTAAAATAATCTAAATAGGATTTAAAAACCAAAACATTTATTTTAAGGTCTTTTATGGAAATCCCACGGCTTAAATAAAACGATGTTGCAGATTTTAGTTACATCAGTTAAAAAAATACAACAGTTAAAACAACAGCATAATGCAAAATAAACATTGCTGTAAAACAGTCATTTTAAACTGATACTTTTGTGATATGGTTTAAAAAAAACATAGCATAATGAGCATAAACAATGTTGTACATTTTTAAAATCATACTTTATGAGAAATTAATATAGTAGATAAAAGTATCTGTGTATCACCACCATAAAGCCGATAAAAATACCAATAGCATAATGTGGATAAAACAAATACGTTGCCAGTGCTATTTAAAACACTAATGAATTATATCGTCGTATCCTTATGTATAAACAATTTTTCAAATTAAACATCATTGCATAATACAGATAAACAGCAATAGCATTGTTTAAAAGACCGTAGCATAAATGAATTATAGAGAAAATACTCACTGTTTTGCATTTTTGATGAGGTGGTCAAAGAAGAGGGTGCAAAAGTTTTTGGTCCAGACATGGGGTATGGCACACAACCGTGTCTATGGCTATTTTATAGCTTTTACAGTAAGAGCCTGTGGAAAACGGTGGAGCTGTGTGTCCACTATATTCTTTCAGTACTCTATGAATGGAAGTGTTTAGTTTCAAGGCCAATTCACATACCCAGCCAGGGATAGGCAGACCTTTTGATTACACGAGCGCCATATTTCACTGATAACTGTCACTTCTGAAAATAAGTCTTATGAATTAAAGTAATTTATTACCGGTGGTACGAAAACAGCGATGATATTACTTAGGCCTATTTGTCACGCACACTGTCCATGCTGGCAGGCACTACCTGTGTAATTTTTCTTGAAAACTCTGTAAAACATGCAAGATGTATTTATTTATTTCAAAATAATTGGTCCAGGACGACATTTATTTTTGTATTACATATTTTATTGTATATTATTTATATCATTTTAAATGAACACAATGCTTTTTCAACTTTAGTCAGATGAAATTCCAGCGTCCCTAGCAATGTGGGAGTGGGAGGGAGAAGAGAAATACATAGACGCACGCTCCCTATGTTTTGAGCCAGTGTGAGATCATTCATATTTGCATTGTTTCATAAGCTGTATGTTTTTTAATCAACTCTCTAATACATTTTTAACTGCTTGCAATTTTTTTTGTGGCTCCATTTTTATTTAAATCGAAATGCTTGGTTCAGTGGATAGTTTTTATTTATTTAAACATTTTGTGTAAGGTTTTAGTAAGATTTTTATTTTATTTAAACTGAAATGCTTGGTTCAGTGAATAGTTCTACATTTAATTAAACTTTTTGTGGGAGGCTTTAGTAAGATTTTATATTCTTTTACAGAGCAGATAAACCTCCACAATTCTTTTCTTATCACTTTCATATGCTCTGGGTGTTTGAGAGAGAAATATTATATTTATATTTTTTATTTGTATATTTAATGTATATACTTTTAAAGAACAGCATGTTTTTCAACTTAAGTGTGAAATATTATATTTGTAAATTAATAATTGCACATTTATAACCATTTCATTTATATACCTTTGAAGATCAGTGTTTTTCAACTATAGTTAGTGTTAAATATTATATTTGTAAATGACTAGATGTAAATGTTATAACCATTTCATTTATATAGAACACAATGTTTTTTCAACTTTAGTGTGACACATGTCATTTCATTTCATTTATTTTCATTTCATTTATTTATAAAGCACAACAGAAGCTGACCCACTGTGCTGTACAAATGGAGAAGTATAAAACAAACCACACACAATATAATGACAAACTATAAAACACTAGGTTATGGGTTTAGAGAAACCAACGTCATGAATGAAATGCAAGAGTAAAAAGATAAGACTGTAACTTAGATTTAAATTCATGTACAGATGATGCAGACCTCACTGATAAAGGAAGACTATTCCATATCCTAGGACCGGCCACTGAAAACGCACGATCACCTCGCAGCTTCAATCTTGATCTTGGATATGACAGTATAATGCTGTCTGAGGATCGCAAGCATCTTGTTGACTTTTTCACATTTAAAAGATCTGACAGATAGGATGGTGCAAGACCAGTCAAAGCCTTAAAAACTAGCAACAAAATGTTTAATTCAACTCTATAACACACTGGCAACCAATTTAGAGATAATAAAATCGGAGTAAATGTGTGCTCTCGTTTAGAGTCTAAATAATCATAGTCAGTGTTCGGGGTTTGCTTTTCCAAGAGTGGCCAAAAACAATTGCTTCAGTTTTACTTTCATTCAAGTGCAGAAAATTCAAGGACATGCCGGACCGTACGTCAGATAAGCAGGCAAGCAAAGTTTCTAGGCCTTGCTTGTCATTATGTTTCAAAGGGAGATAGATTTTGGTGTCGTCTGCATAAAAATTAAAAGACACCCCATGATTCCTAAAAAATTGAGCCTAGTGGTAGCATGTTTAGTGAAAGTAATAATAATAATATATATATAAATTGTCCTCACTTTCACAGTATTCATAAAGATCCGGTAGTTTATCATGAGGGAAGATAGCCATGTCTGTCTCACACACACACACAGACACACACAACAAAAAGACCCATTCAGACGTGTGCTGCTCCATTATGTTTTTGAATCAGTGAGATCATTCATTTGCATTGTTTTCATAAGGTATAAGCTGTTTGTTTTTATTCAACTCTCTAATAATTTTTTAACTGCTTGCAATTTTTGTGGATCCATGAGATTATTTTATTTGATCTAAAGCAAACTTTTGGTGTCACACACACACACACACACACACACACACACACACTTTATCATGTGGGGAGGTATCCATGTCTGTCACACACACACAGAGAGAGGCCCATTCAGATGAGCGCTGCTCCATTATGCTTTTGAATCACGAAAGAACATTTGCATTGTTTTCATAAGGTATAAGCTGTTTGTTTTTATTCAACTCTCTAATACATTTTGTGTCTCCATTTTATTAAAACCGAAATGCTTGGTTCAGTCGTATCCGTAAGATTATTTTATATTCTTTTACAGAACTTCCACACTTTTTTCTTATGACTTTCACAGCTGCAGCTCAGGGACATGCAGGGGATGCGGCGACGTTCAAAACACTCAAAAGCCACAGTTACAACAAGCCATGATCAAGACTTGACGGGGCCAATAGGTCATAAAACTAACTGTCTAAATCCATTTGATGCCTTTTGATCTTATCTTTATTATTAAAAAACAACTGTTACAAATTATGTTATCAAGTTTAGAGGGCAATAGGTCATAAAACTAACTGTCAAATCCATTTGATGCCTTTTGATCTTATCTTTATTATTAAAAAACAACTGTTACAAATTATGTTATCAAGTTTAAGAGGGCAATAGGTCATAAAACTAACTGTCAAATCCATTTGATGCCTTTTGATCTTATCTCGAACCCAGATGTCTCTCTTCTTATCTCATTTTGATACTTTTTATCTCATTTTTATCTCATTTTTATCACCTCTTATCTCCTTTGTCCTATAGTCAACCCTTTCATCCTATGCCAAAAGGGGTGGGAAAGGGGCGGGACTGTCATCAATCATCTTTTGATTGACAGTTTGACATAAGGTGAATCCTATTACTACTCACATCTAAAGTCAGCCGCTAAAAACATAATGAGTGATGTTGTCACCAGTGCTCTAGCAAAATCTTATAATAATAATAATGATGAAAATGGACAGGAAGGTCATGGATTGATGGTGATGTCACGTAAACCACCAGGTACCCGTATGAGAAGAGGGCGTGTCCTTGCTGTAAAGAAGACTAACCGCTCAAGCAAAACACGCTCAGTTACAAAAAGCAAGCGAAGAACTAGCACGAAACGTGTGAAAAGATCTACAAATTTAAAAAGACGGGGTATCACTATTTTCTAAAAAATGTCTCTGTTACACTGTATGTCTGATGAGTGCATTAAATCAGAGCTGGATCTGTTTACGGTCCCTTTGACACAAACAGCTATTGAAAAAAATATGTATGTGGAGATAACCCCCATGTCAGCTTTAACAGACACATCGCCCATAGAATTCTTCATAGCGGGGACTGGTGAAGATTACACAGACCTGAATAACACGTTGCTATATACGCGCGTCAAAATAACCCTACCGAATGGAAATGACATTCCTGACGGCGCTCCTGACGGCTTTAATTAATTATCCCGGATCGTCGATTTTCTCACAGGTTGATGTCTCTTTAGGTGATCGCCTGGTGAGCCACAGTAGTAACACGTATCCCTACAGATGTCTCATTGAGGCCATCGTTAATTATGGAAAAGACACTCTCGAGAGTAACTTTTCAGCAGGTTTATTCTACAAAGATTCTTCAGCTCACATAGATGCTACAGATCCTGGAGGCGCGAACGCCGGATTAACAAAGAGAGCAGCGTTCACAAATGCCAGTAATGTTGTAGAGCTACTAGCTCCAATTCACAGCGACATCTTCTTTCAATCGAAATTATTATTGAACGGAGTGGATATACGGATTCGGTTAACTCGTGCGAAAGACGAGTTCTGTCTGATGCGTAGTGATGGCATCAATTATAAGCTTAATATACTATCGGCTTCACTTTTTGTGAAAAGAGTCACCGTATCCCCTGCGGTGCGATTGGGACATGCACAAGCTCTTCTCTCGACCACAGCTAAATACCCCATAGATAGAGTCTGTGTGAAAAACTTCTCTGTACCAGCAGGGGCCCGCGTATCTAACCATGAAAATCTCTTCCTCGGGCCGCTACCGAAATCCATCATTTTGGCCATGACGGAAAACACAGCCTTTTCTGGTGCTTATGACAGAAATCCTTTTGCCTTTAAACACTTTGACCTCGAATACTCTGACTCTGACCTGTGACGGGCACCAGGTCCCTTCGCGTCCTTTTCAACCAGAATATAATAACGGATCAGCCGTGAGAGAGTTTTATCAGCTAGTGACAGCCACGGGCCGGCATCTAAAGAATCAGTCTATGATCATAGATCGTGAAGATTTCCTACACGGATACACTCTCTATGCATTTAACCTGACACCCGACGAGGAATGTGGTCAACACGTTTCACTGATTAGATCGGGAAATATTAGATTAGAAGCACGCTTCAGAGTACCCCTCGCACAACCAATTAATATTTTAATATATTCAGTCTTTGACTCAATTATAGAGATATCAAATCGGAGGCAAGTGTTCGCAGAGCACTACTGAATACCTCTGGAATGAATACTGTGCAACTGACGGGGCTGATGGATAAAATTTCCTGTAACACAAATTTTTTAGGCGTACTACCGTGTCGATTACCTACCTGAAGAGCCTTTAAAGGATACCCCGTGCATGCTAATTTCGAATACACAATCTTCAGACGAACCAGGGGAGCACTGGATTGCCATATACATACGTCGAGATGGCGTCAGCTGTTTTTTTGACAGCTTTGGTAACACACCAGATGCAGATTGCTTTCCTGCATCTTTTCATAACTTTCTAAAAAACAATTCAACGGTCGTTCAGTACTCGGACAAACAAGTTCAAGATTATACTTCAGATACCTGCGGTCAACATTGTGTGTTTTTTCTGTATTATATATCAAGAGGTTATGAATATGAGAATGTTATAAAAATGTACCATAATGATTTGTTAAAAAATGACATCATGGTCTCTTCTTTGTGAAAAAATTGAAACCTAGTCTCTGTAACGGTAAAACATTTAATTGCATTCAGTGTGTACAGTCTGGTAAAACATTTCAGATGTATTAATGCGACGTATTGTTTCGATGTGTGATGAATAAATAAACTTGTAAAACAGATTAAAAATTTTCTTTTTCTTTATTGGCATCAGACATTAGTATACAACTTAAAAATACACTTACATAATTATGATATACACAAATTTACATTCAATAATATTTGTAAAACAGATAAACACACCCAATTATACCGATACAAATAATTGTTAAAAATCTAGCCATTGTTTTGCATCTAATGCAGGCGATTTAAATACACGTGTATCAGATGTGTCTGAAGAGGCTGATGTGTTACGATGTCTTCGTTTTTTCAATGATTTCATCGATACTGTCGCAGGGGTGTCACCGGATGTTTTACTTTTAAGTGAATCAATCATACGTTTAACATGATGGTTACTTATAGTCGAGTAAGGTATGTTTAAAGAGGAAAACGCCTCCAGAAATTCATTCCATCCTGTCGGCCTGCGTTTGTCATGTATCGTTTGAGGCATTGTTACGCTTTTCAACAGGTCAAGCATATGAGATCCTGAAATGATTTTCCCTTTATAAACAAATTCACCGGTGTCTGTCCATGAAGACAGCTGCTTGGCCTTAGACATTTTATCCAAAATGTATTTTACATTTTTCAAGCTTCTCTGAGGCACATTGTTTAGCACCTCTGATACGATTACGTCTTCAGTGTCGGGTGCTTCTTCATTTTCGCCCTCCTGACTCGGCAGTGTTAACGTTAAAGTGTTGCTCTCCACATCGTTATGCTTTGACACAGACAGAAACCTCTGTAACATGTGTGTGTATAGTTTTGCTTTTTCATGTGGACCCAGGTCATCTCTCTGTAATATCTCTCTATAGATGAATCCATGTTTTCCTCCACGGACGTATTGATATTTTCACGTGGCGGAGCATTTCTTAGCCTATCCAATTGATGCTTTGGCACAAGATACAGTTTTTCAGTATGCTGCATTTTTTTCTCTTCAGTTTCTAGTTATCAGGCTGGTTATAAAAGGTAGAGCTATGCTTAGAAGAGGTAGTAAAAATCCTCCTTTTTGGTTAATCATACGTCTTTTTCTTGCAATATTGATCTTTTTATTAGCAACGTATTTTATTTCGGTCTTTCTCCTTTTTAAAGATCCGTGCTGTTTTGCAGTTAGAGGGATCTTGCCGTGAAGAATATTGAGGGCCACTTCACATAGAGCCAGTATGAGCTCGTCGGGGGCTGAATGCAAAATAAGCTTTCGTTGTTTGGGTGAGCTCTTGTATAATAACTTTAAAAGGTAAAGATTTCTGGAAAGTCTCGAACTCATTTTAAACTCCTTTCTGGACGTAGACCACCGGATAGTCAGACAGTAAATCTGTTCTGAGTCGAAATCTTTCAGGAGTCTGTGTTTTATAATCTATTAGCAGGTAGCTGAAAGGAAGACTAGTTGCATCCTGGTAAGCTTCAATAAAAAACTTTGTATTACCGGGAAACATCTGACGACCCAAAACACCTATCTGTTGCTTATCTCGAGGGTTTTTAAATATTATTAAATAATTTGCGTTAAGTCCTATTGTCCTGGTAGATTTCCCCTGGAAAAATAGATTCTGTATCAGTAGCAAACAGCTCATATTTTTGTGATGCACATATTGCGTAAAAATCTTCTCGACTTCAGAATTGGATGCAGCTTGACCCATAACGTCGTCCAAAATTAATAGGGATCTTTTACCAGAGTGGGAATAATGAATCATCATCCAATTTCTTTGGGATGTTTTCAATGAATTTAATATCAAAAGCATGTAACAGTTCATCATATAAAGGCTGCCAGCATGTATAAATGTACACATAATTATCAAACTTTACAGAACACATTTTGTCTGAATTATACATTAGAGTCTTTACAAAAAATGTCTTCCCACTATTGCTTGGGCCACTAATAACAGCCGAAAACGGGTGTTGCAGTCTGCAGTCAAAAACATCTGTTTCACACATTTTCAAAATATTGTTAAAACCCGTAAGGCAAGGTTGTATAATCTGGTTGGAGTACTCGCTTATTGTACACGAAGTCTGAAACTTTTCACGATTGATCTGTTGTGTAGTGTGAAGGTCCTCTTATTACGCGTAATGGTCTCTGTGCGGGGAGGGGGTCATAAATCGTTGTCTAAACGCTGTGTCATAATTTTTCAGTAGATGTACGCTCTTGTTTGTGTGTTTCGTAGCAGATGGTATTTCTGCAGTATCTGAAACAGTCTGGACATTGTCTACCAGTCGTTGTACGCGTATGACATTCGGAGGTGTTACAAATATTACAAACATATCTGCATTCATGCAGATACTAATCAACATGCATTTCCCTATATTGTTAAACGTCTCAGGTAATTCATACGAAATGTGAGCTGGTCAGAAGAAAAACATTAAAAAAATTTAATATATTTTAAAAAGTCTAAGTAAATACAGCGTGTTTGTCAACAACTGCTTTTACTCGCGTGAGGAAGCCTCTTCACAACATTACTAATCAATTAATCATAGAAATAATACATGTCATCAGACTGATTTAAAGAAATGAAAGCATAAGAACAATTCTTTATTTAAAGAAAATAAAAAGGTAAATCCTGATTTAAAGAAATTAGACTTCTCCTTTTGCAACACACAATTTATAAATGTTCAAAAACTCTTAACATTTCCTGATAACATAGTAAAATGTACGAATAACAACTACTGTGTTTTTAACTTCATACAGTCTTTTAAAGTTTTAAATGTGATGGTGAACTTTTCGAATGCGGGTAAAACAGCACACTGCAAACTGTGGGTAAAACAGCTAACAGTAGAACTGCGCAGATACGTTTGTTTAATGTAAATTATTGTTAAAATCAGGTGTTGTTAATAGGGCTGCCAACTCTCGTGCAATTGATCCAATTCTCACAGTCTCACGCTAAAGTGTCGAACCGGTGAGCAAAATACCTGAAAGATAAGTTTATCTATAGAGCCACCAGTTGAGCCAGTCGTGATCGACTAGTTTTACCGCAAAATATTTAAAATATCCTCTAATCTAGAGCGGTCGTGCATACGAGACAGATGTTGAGCTCACGGCTCCGGTGGAAAACCAGGACTGGAACCAAAACACATTCCTCTCAGCACTGTAAGCATTCTATTATCACTCCGATTTTCGTCCACTACGGGTTTTCCAGTCTCACTCACAGGAAAAACTGCTCCGTGTTTAATTGATAAAGGATTATCTTTTACTGATTTTTTACTGACGTTTTACTCGACTGCTCTCCCAAAATTAAGAGCTTCAACCCATGAACTGTTCGTTAAACAACGATGAAGCAGATTTGTACCAGGACAATATAGGGCCTCAAACAACTTTTCGTAGTTTTGGGTTTAGTATAAAATATTACTGAATTTAAATAGGTAATGGTTTTTGAGGGAGACTGAAGAGATTTACCATTAATAACAACACCCCATACCATTAATACAAATAACAACAACAAAACGTAACAGAAATAAAAATAGTGTAGTCTACAATATTCATAACTTGTGGAAAGTTAGGAAAACCGTAAAATAACAGTCAAATCAGTAATTATGAGATGTAACATAACTTCTCATGAAAGGTGTAGTGCTCTTAATTCGATAATAATCCGGATAACATTCATTTAAAATGAGCTTTGTTACCAAAATTAGCAGTTGTCAGGGATTTCTCGATCTGTCCACCGTTGTTAAAAGGGTAACAACAACCTGTAGCCTAATAGAAATATGAGTCAAATTAATAAAAAACAATAAAACAAATAAAAAGTAATCAAACAAACATGAATACTAAAGATAGTGTGATTTTAAATGATATAGTTTGAATTTAGTATAGCTTAATTTAAAGGTAATGACTACAGCCCTTACCATTAATAACAACAGTAAATAACAACCGAGTGATTTAAACTAATAATAACGGTAAACTTAATATCTGTATAATATTTGTTGACTTACTTTTAATAGCTGTGGTCCAACGCATTCCTAGATTCTCCTCCTGTGTTTAAAATATCGTTACAGAATTCTCTGTTTACATCCAGTTAACGTCGCGCACTCTTCCTTGTTCACAAATGGTCCTTGTTCATCGAACGGCATATTCCACAAATATTACACAGACGTAATGCTGCTCATAATTCCATGAGCTGAACGGCGTGTAGATAACACAAAGATCCGAAGATGTTTTGTGAGTTAGACCCGATGAGCAGCATGATAATAAAATCCACATATCCCTCGCGTTGATAAAAGATCAGATGATGTGTTTTGCAGGTCAGATTCAATGATGCTGATAAAACAAATAATCCGAAGAACTCTGCTGTGATTCAGGCCCACAAATAATACATCCACATATTTCCTTGTGCTGGACCCTCGCATTGAGGGTCAGACGCGAATAATATTGATAATCCGAAAATACAACACCCAGAGTTGCCTCGCGTGTGTCACGGATTTCCTTACATGGAGGTCGTTAAAGGGCAATTCCACCTCTGGAAAGATGAATGTGTATTTAAAATGGGTCATTTATGTAGAAGAAATGTGAAATTATTTTTTAATTTGGAGCTTTCTAGACTGAGAAAAGACAGAAAATGTATTTTTGGCTTATGTGAATGAAAAACATCAACTCCCAGAATTCATTTGCTTCGCTGCCCTAGGAGGCCACGCCTACCGCTAACCTCGCAGTATGTAAACAACAGTCTACTAGTGATTCTCCGTGATGAGTCTGTCCGAAAATGTGTTTCGAGATCGCCCAAAATGTCCGCGATTCGGCTTTTGCGTTCTACAGTCGTCATTCATCATGTTTACTGTGGCAAGCGGAACGAGTGCGAGCTGTATGTAAACGGCGCGAGACGAGCCAGGTTTACTGTGTCGACCGGGATGAGTGCCGGCTGTCTGGATGACGGCGCGAGGCCGGTGGCGTGATTACCGATGAGCGGCACCTAAGACGTAAGTTACCGGTCTCGTATCTCTCACGGAGGAGCAGGAATTTTCTTAGCAATGTTAAAACGCATCAACCGATCACTTGTTTGGCGTTCATGTAAACACAACAGTCAGATTCACCAATCATAAGGAATTGAGTTAACGTTAGATTGAAACAAAAGCTGTAACTTACATGTAAACAATGAATGGCGACTTCAGAAATTAAAAGCTGAATACCGGACATCGACGGCCGGACATGTCCAGGAAAAGAGGACGGTAACCCCTACTACTCAGCTTTCTCCACAGAACAAGAGCCTGCTAGCTTAGCATCCAAAAAAGATGTGTAATGTTAATCCTAATCCTCCATAACGCATCCGTCAGCGTATTCAGTAGTTTCGTCCACATTTTCAAAACGTTTCTGCCAGTGAAATCAAACGCATTGGCACTGATCTGTGATCGGTCTGTTAGCGCAATAGGTCCAACCCCCTATTGGCGGGTTTGAAAGGGTGGGGACTCGGGCTTGTAGTTTTTTACTGAAATCGCCCTCTCTTACACTTCCGCCAACAATGACGTAAAATGACGATTTTTGCGTCATTGTTGAAGGAAGTGAAAAGGTAAATAGCAGATTTCTCTCGTCTCAGGGGAAAATGATAAAGTGTTGCATGACCATTCAATAGTATAACTGGGTTTCTAACAATGGAAAGCTTAATGCAAATGGGTGGAGTTGCCCTTTAATAAATCCATATTTCCTCGCGATGACGTGTTTTGTGGATCAGATGTCATGAAATGAACAGATCAGTGATAAGACACATAATCCAATGAACAGGGCGCTGATGTTGATAAATTCTCATATTTCCACATAGAAGTGTTTACATCATCCAGAGCAGCCGTCAGGCATGTTTAGCGGGTGATCCGGAGACGATCCTTATAGAGCTGGTAAGTCCCGCCCATCCGTAAAACTCCAAGTGGACCTCTAGGTTGAAAAAGCGTCAATGCAAGTGAATGAGAGAAAATAATTATTTTCTGATCCCGTTTGAATTGTGCCATGAATGTAACATATGTTGTCTGTGATTTTTTTATATAATTTCTCATGTAACAAGTTTGACAGTTTATTGTATGATTCTTTGGCTAGCAGTTGTGGAATAGACATAACGAGAAAGACTACCCGTCCCATATGTGACGTCGCCGCTTAACACATTTTCCCTCCACAAATCACGGTTTTCACCACGCTCAACTGAGTTAGTCCTCTCCCTGAAAGAAGGCGGTGAAGTGCACCAAAGTCACAGGCATGTTTAGCGGATCCGTGTGTTAGTGGGGTGATGTACTGTATGGCAAACACGTCGAGAGTTGTAGTCCACAAAGTGCTCTCACACAAAGTCTAACCGTATGAAAATTCTACAAGCTAAATTGTAGCATTCTTTACACGAAACATTATATAAAAAATTCACAGACAACATATGTTACATTCATTGCAAAATTCAAACGGGATTAGAAAATAATTACTTTCTTTCATTCACTTGCACTGACGGTTTTTCAACCTAGAGGTCCAGCGGGGTTAGCTGAAGGGGCGGGACTTACCAGCTCTATAATCCACGCAGCCACACTGTCTGTGAGTTTAGGGACTTTGAAACCGACGCGCGTCTGGCTTTTGCGTGTGTGTGTGTGTTTGTGTGTGTTGTGTGCGTGTGTGTGTTGGACCAATGTCTCGCAAGCACGTCATCTACGTGGGCGTGAATGAGAGCGTGGTCCAATGTGTCACGAGCCCGTCATCCGACTGGTCCAATAGACCCCTTTACAGTTGGTAAACACGGTGACATTTTTTATGTGGGCGGAGCTTAGGTGGAGGCAGAATGAGCGCTCTGGCCGCTTAACTAATGCAAGTAAGCAAGTTTTGTTAGCTTGTTTTTTAACAATGACTGAAGAAAATCAGATTGTATCTTAATGTGTAAGGTCACTCAGTGTCCAGGACCACGATTGTTATTTTAAAAAGTTAATTTTAACGGACAGAACCAGATTGGCCGACCCGTAGCCGCCTACACGCTCGCTCACTCAATGCATGGACGATCTGACAGGATTAACATTACCTCGGTTGAGTGACCTGACTTCGACACCTACCTTATATAGAAACCGATTGTAAAGAGAAACTGAGGGCATATAAATCTTTAGATGCCTATAACTATGTGCTGAATGGTCCTGTACAAGACTTGTGTGTACGATCTGCAGTTCTGCCAAGCCAGCGCCGAGACGACGACAATGTAAACAGTGACATTACAGCGCGATTTTAATCATGTGAATATTTTCTAGAAATAAAATGTCCAGATACAGCATATTCATTTTACATTGATACTAGCACCAAACAACACAATACGATGATATTTAATAATAATAAAAGTATTTTAAGCTCCTTATTATGTAGCCGAATCTGTGCTGATTTGCATTGGCCGCCTGCAGTTTTCACTTTGTTTTGCCTCCAGCTAGCGCCGTGACGTAACTGTGACGTCGACGCAAAAGGGGTCTATAGGGAAATAGAACAATCTTTGTGGGTGTGTGAGGGAGGCGGTGGTTAGCGCGGCTCCATACACGGCCTGAATTCACTCATTTAAGTTTAGCCTCTGTCCCTGAACGGAAGCTAAAAGGCTTGTTCGACTTCATGCAGCTCTGCGCAGACCGATCGGCGGCTGACTTGAAACAGTGCATGCCGGTTGAGAAATTTTGTCCGACTTGATGCAGCGCTGACTCCACGTGACAGTGATGTATGCTATCAATGTACAGCGAGAGCGATACGAGAGTGGCCGGAGGACTCAGTCAGCGCAGCTTCTCAAGAGCGACTGCACCGGGCTGCACAAGCTCTGATGATGTCACAGCTGTTTCACGATTCGCTGGATTCACCGCATGACAACGATCACGTGCGTTTCGTGTTTATTCTCACACATTTTGCTCCACTAAAGCTCACAAATCAGTTTTTTTATAACAGTAAACAGTCGCGAATGTTATACTGTGTCATGTTTATCATATTTATCAAAATAAAACTGATTAAAAAACGTTGACTCCATGTCATTGATTATAGGCTTATTTTGAACTTTATTCAAAATGAAATGAAGAATGAATGAAAATGAATGAATTGAATGAAATGTGTCTTAAATATCTGAAATATCTGTTTATTTGGCAAATGTTGCATTTATTTCACTTAAGCTGTGGTAAAGCATGATGCAAACACCACGTGAGCGGTCAATACGGGAACCAGAAATTGTCCGACTTCACGTCTCCGTTTGCAGCTCCTCCCCGCCTGCACGCGGCTACTCTCGCCGATCGGTTGCATCCAGCCGCAGCCGATGTCGAACACACCTTTAGGCTTGTTCGACTTCATGCAGCTCTGCGCAGACCGAATCGGCGGCTGACTTGAAACAGTGCATGCCGGTTAGAGAATTTTGTCCGACTTGATGCAGCGCTGACTCCACGTGACTGTGATGTCGAACACACCTATTTTAAAACAGTCCGCCGTATGACGCTGGGGTGCGATGTACACGACCATTGGACATGTACACTCTTCCCACGGGCGTCACGTGATGTGGGCGTGTCATGGGAGGAGTCTGCGTGTGGGTCCAGTCATTCTTTGGTTTGGATTGTAAGAGAACGGACGTGTCTCACAGGGGCTCCTCACGATGACTTTTGGAATATCTCTAAAGTTTGATATACCCATGGAAGCGGATTAATGCCATGGGATAATATCAGATCCTGTTGGATATATCAATGGATTAATAACCATTGGATATATTTTGGACAACACCTGTTGGATTAATTTTTTCAGCAAGATGGAGTTTTATACCTTTCGGATTAATCTTTAAACGGGATATATCATTGTTCTTCTTTCACCAACAAACAGAATTTAAAATGTAAGTCTATTTTTTAAAATATATGTGTTTTTGATACTGTGGTTTTTTAACATAATGTAGTTTTTACAAATAATGAAAGTTAAATGTATCTTTTTGTAATGAAAAACGCTTAACCTGTTTGACTTTTTCTGTAAAATGAGTGATCTTTGACTTTTTTTAACACACAAAAGTTTTTTTTAACTGTTTTAACATCATAAAAATATATAAAACTATGTATTTTTAATGAAACACTAAAAGATATTACCAATACAACAATGTATTTTAATAGAACACTAAAATATATTACTGATACAACAAATGTGCTTTAAAACTTGTATAGTTTTAATAGTTTTTAATAGTTTTTGTTCTTCTCTCTTCAAAACAGTGTTTTGTAAAACGTAAGTCTTTTTCTGTAATGAAAACTTTCTGTAAAATGACTGATCTTTGACTTTTTTAACACTCGAATGTATTTTTTAAAGGTCAACATCATAAAAATATATATGAAACACTAAAAATATATTACTGATACGACATTATTGTATTTGAAATAGTTGTGTAAAAGATTTCTCTTTTAATAAAAACACTAAAACCTATTTCTGTTTTATGTCATCCTTAAAGTTGTATTGTTTTTACATCATTTTGAACGTTTTACACTGAACAAGTCAGGTGTCCAACAGATGCCCGGTCCCAAACACGGGTCAGATGGGAGAGGTGCTGTATCACGTGACCACTACCGAAGGGGAGGTAGTGGTGAGGGATGGGGACGTGGGGCTCCCCGTAACAGGTGCATAACAGATGTCCAATCCGGAAGCGGGATGGATGGGGTTTTGTATTGTGGGAAAATTCTCCACGATCACGTGACCAGTTCAGAAGGGGAGGAGCTGTGAGGGGTGGTGAGGGGTGTAGGAAAGGAGGGGAGACCGTGGGAATTTTCCCACGGTCAGAGTGGTCAGACCGGAAGTGGGCGGGTGGGAGGGTGAAAGGGCGGGGGCTATTTTATGGGGGGCAATAAATCACTCAAAGTGACATATTGTGCCCTGTACTCTCTCTCACATTAATCTTCAAGCGTAGATCTGTAAACAGACGTCAACCGCGATAGACATTGAGATGTTTTTCTTCTTCCATTGCCTGTATAATTTCCTGATAATTAATTTCCCCATCCCCGTAGGTGTAGTAGTAGATAAATAATTTAAAGTTTGTGGATAAATGTTACTTCATATGTATTCACTTGCCACATATCGAATTATTTCCAATTCCTCAAAAACGTTGTTTAAATATTGTCGCGTTGCTTTTGTGGACTCTGTCTATCTATGCTGTGGGCTGACTTTAGACTGTCCGAGCTTCTCCTTCTGTCTATACGGTAATTTCTCTACTGTGCGACAGACAGTCAAGTGGTTATGATGCAATTTTTAGCCTATTTTTACAAGAACGGCTTCTACGTGTCTATAACGTAACATACAAAGTAATGGAGCCTTTTATACATTGTCGTGTTTCTTTAGAAATAAATAATGGATAAATGGAGTCTTTGGACGCCTCAGATGTAAAGTTATTCATTGTCAAAGTGACCCCAAAATGAATGGGAGTCAAAGGGACGCTAACAGCAGGTGATAGTATGCTACAATGGCGGCCACCGGAGGCAGCTTCAACTTCCGGCTGATGGATTACCCCCTTGTCTAGAATACAAAGAATGCGTGGCAGAGTAGTGAATGCGTGCCTCTCTAATGGGTGTAATTCCCTCCAGACATCAATTAGGCCCATTTCTGTACATATGTGATTTATGAATTTTGTTATGTTTTTTTTATTTATTTTATGTCTTGTAGTTAAGTACTACAGTATGTTCAGGTCCCCTCCACATATACCAACCCCCATCTCCTCCGCCACAATATCAAATAGTACTTTGAAATATTGTTTATTGTGGGGCATAAACATTTATCAAAGTTACCATGCTATAATTAATTGTTCCTTTAACAATTACATGTCTCCCTTCTTTATCCTTTAATTCTTTGTGACAATCAAAGTTAACACCTTTTTTTTGGAATTAAGATAATGACCCCTAAACGATGGTTTGGACATGAACTATAAAATATATTTTTAAAACCAATTTTTTTCAGTTTTTCATGTTCATCATTCAATAAATGTGTTTATTGCAAAAAATAAATATGTTTCTTTTCCTTTTTCAATGTGGCTATAACTTTAGCTCTTTTGACTGGGTTCCCTAATCCATTAACATTCAAAGACATTATCTCAATGCCTCTCTCCTGCATTAAACTATCTCTATAGTAATCATTGTATAATGATAACCCTACTGGCAAACATTTGAACAAGTACAAACTACTAAATAACTTTTACATAAACCAAAACATATTCGATTATCTGACAGGATATCAACTGACCTCCAGATGGTAATCTTTACCCAGAACTTAGGGTTTTGAGTCACTGTCTCCATAGAGAGTGAAAGCCTCAGCTGAACTGAGGGCCCCCTTCTAGATATGAGATGCAGTCTGTAAGATGTTTTTGCACCCATACTAGATGCAGTATATTTTCTTCATTGTCCATGTCTCCCCTAGTCAATGCATGTTCACAAACGCCTCTCACTGTATCATTGAATTGTTCCAAAAACGGTTATCGTGCAACATTGTTTCCCCATAAGCCCTTATGTATTACTACCTTGTTCACGTCATCATATAGAAGGTTTCTCACCAATTCACTGTGTTTGTCCGCGAAAATCCTCCAGCCGTTTCCGTGCTCTTCTGCTTGCCTCCGCTCTCCATTCTCTGCCGACCCGTTGCCATGCTAAACTTTCCCGTGCCTCAAGTCATGAGCTCAGGAATAAGAGGAAAAAAAGAGTTTTGTTGCTAGGCCTTATGGTTCAAAACTTTTTGGACAGCTGGTGGCGCTAGAGTGATTGAGTTGGAGACTCCAAATTTGATATGATGACTTTTCAGACTGTCCTCTATCCGTGTACCAAATTGCAAGTGTTCCAAATTTTCCGCAAGCGGTTCAATGGGCTGCCATAGACTCCCACAGCGGAAGAAGAAGAAATATAGCTGCAAGCAGCAATTTTCTGGGGCCAAGCACAATCAGACGACAAAACATGCCAACATGTGTCAGACCAACTGCAGCAAGGAGCAATCGAAGACATTTAAAGATGAATTTAGGCAAAATGGCTGAAAAATCACATACAATTTGCTAAAAATGTGATTAAATGGATTTTCACTTTCAACCAATAGGTGGCGTAGTTACAAAATCGATGTGATGTGGTCAGAGTTTGGTGACGATGAAAAAATGGTCAGACCAGTGGCATTAAAATACGCAGATTTATTCAAAAGTCATAAGCATTATTAGAAATTTTGTCATAACTTTGACCAAAAGGTGGCGCTATCTTGAAATCTTTTGAGTACCTTCAGGGGATTGTGCTGATGGCACAAACTGAGTTTCGTAATGTTACACCAATGCATTCGTTAAGTATAGCATGTTATGTTCTGTTATAGCGGCACCAAGAGGCTCAGTCACACAATTTGCTTTACGTGTTCTCAGACTGAGCCCATACATGTCTGTGCCAAATTTGGTGAAAATATCTCAATTCTCTTCAGAGTTATAGACATTTATGTGAAAAAACATGTTAAAAAAATGACTGACACGTGACTTTGATCGAGTTTTACTACCCCTTACTATCAATATTTTTGCATATGGGCATTAACGTTTAGCCAGCGACCTATGTTTCCAATTTTATAGACATTTAAATGTCTATAAAATACAAGAGGAAAAAAGAATTTTGTTGATAGACCTTATGGTTCAAAAGTTTTTAGCATAATAAAAGTGAAACTTTGGACTGTTGGTGGCACTAGAGGGATTGAGTTGGAGACTGCAAATTTGCTATAAAGACTTTGCAGACTGTCCTCTATCAGTGTACCAAATTTCATAACTTTCCCGCAATTGGTTCTATGGGCTGCCATAGACACCCAGTTGGAAGAAGAATAATAATAAGAACCGGAACAGATACAATAGGTGCCTCCGCACCATCGGTGCTTGGCCCCTAATGACTGACATGGGACTTTGAATCAGTTTTACTACCCCTTACTATCAATATTTTTGCATTTGGGCTTTAGCAAGTGGCCAGCGACCTATGTTTCCAATTTTCTGACGGTGGTTTCGTCTCGATTGGACTAGCGGTTTCGAAGATATCGCCAAATGTTTTTGTTTTTTTTTCGTGCTAAATCGCAACGCTACACAAAGTGAATACGAAACCCAGCATATGTGGTATCGTTGGACTCGGCAAGGATTCAGGAACTCAAGGAGATGACTCCCATAAAAATAATTCAACCACAGCCAGAGTTATAAGCGTTTGAAATTTTTATTTTACCACTAGGTGGCACTGTTTCAAAACTTCTCAGACTCCTTCAGGACATCTTACTGATGACCCATACCGAGTTCGTAACAATTCGTTCATGCGTTCAAAAATACAACATTTTAGCACATAACTCAATATGGCCGACAGCCAAAATGGCCGATCTGGGAAAATTGCATATCAGTCGACTCGGCATGACACCCTGAATCTAACAAGACCAAGACTTTTATGATTTTTAGAAGTTATGAGCAAAAACAGCCATTTTTCATATCTCCGGACCAGTAGGTGGCGCTGCGCCGAAACGCAGCATGTAGCCTCAGGTCATGCTTGTAATGACAAGGACCAAATTTGGTCTAAATATGATAAAGCGCTGCGGAGATACACCCTTATGTCTGTTTTTGCAAGCGTTACGTAAAATTAATTTGCGCAATATTCGAAAACAGTTAAGTAAATCAACTTGAATTCCATAACTTTTGGTCAGCACTGCCTGGAGATGATCTGGTGCAATTTTGGTGAAAATCTGACAAATCTTCTTGAATGAGTTCGCAAAGTAGGTATTTTGAACAATTCAAAATGGCGGTCATATTTGATAACAAAAAATCAATTTCATAATAATAATTTCCTCATAATTTCTGGACAAATGTGTCAACAGGTTTTGGTACTTAAAAATCCTGTCACTTTGAAATCTCAGAGCTTAGTGGGAATCGGGAGTTAGCAAGTTATCTGTCCTTTCCTTTACACTGTAAGCCCGGATAAGTTGAATTTACTTAAAAAATTTGAGGAAACCGGTTGCCTTAAAAACATTAAGTAATGGGTTATGAAAACTTGTGTGCATTTAACTTAAAGTAATAAGTTCATTAAAGTTCAAAACACTGAATGCCAAGTTGATTTAACTTAGAATCTTTCAGGGCTCTCAAGTTTTGAAGACAGGCAAGAGTGACATTCCCCGCCCCAATGGGGGGGGGTGTTGTTGGTTGTTGGGGGGTCGTCGGAATGTGGGTGTTTCATTAATAATATTAATATTAGTGTTTTTGTGTTGTTATTAATTGCTGAGACTTGCAGAAAATGTATGACACATGGCACCGTCTCCTCCTCTAATGGGCCTACCCTTTTGGCCACCTTCTCTGGGCCAGCATCCTCTAACCTAGCCTTTTTAGGGGGCTTTCCTCTCAGGGCGAATGAGAGGATGCTCGTTTGCTTTTTACCTGACATCTTTGAAAGACATATATGCAATGATTAATGCATCCATGGCCAGGATAATTATAAAATATGATTCTCTAACAGCAGTCAAGTTGTCTTTGTTTGTGTCAAACAATTTGTAAATTTGTTGTAACATTAAAACAGGAGATCTCATGACTTACTCTGCTCAGTGATATTCGGAGCTCCAGTCGTTTCCTCTGCGGGTGAACGAAACTTTTGGAAGAGATGTTGTTGCAGAATCACGTGAACAATTCCTTGAAATGCTTTTTTATTGGTTGTTGCGTTAAATCTTACCCAGATACAGTAGTGCTATTTTCTGATTGGCTAAAATTGTGTAGCCCTTTCCCTTTTTTGATTGGCTGATAAAGCGACAGGCTGCGAGAGCAGGGGAGACGCGCGCGCTTGCGTTCCACTATGAGAGTGAAGCGGCTAAAGACAATTTGGGCGCTGCGGCATATTAAATATATGATAAATAGTTTTTCTGCGTGAGAAATACAATGTGTGGCGGAAGTGCGTGACAAAAGACCGAAATGAGTGACTGTCACGCTGAATGCGTGACGCTTGAGAGCCCTGATCTTTTGTAATATTAATTGCTTTGTCAAATGAACTCCACTTACTATTTTAAGTTAAAGTAACCAAACCATTGTATTAATTGAATATACTAAACTAGAACATTTAAATTAAGACAAATATGCAATACAAAAGTCGTTTTTTTACCGTTTTATTTGAAAACAGCATTAACTCACAGGTTGTTGCCCCCTGCTTTAACAACCTTGAATCATAAAACTGCAACAGTGGCAAAATGTGTCATTCATGCCCTGAACATTGCATAATCATGCACATCACCACCATAAACAAAGCACCATCATGCCAACAAAAACACTTATTTGTGCTTAAGCATGTGAACATTATCACAAAAAAACTCACATTAAAACTTTTTTATGACTTACACTCCTGTCAGGGAAAATTTAGTTTAACATTCCCATTTATATGAATAAACATGACTAAAATATCTACTCTACATATCATTAAAATTCAAAAATTCACCAAGACATCTGCCTTTTAGTTGGTAATGTAATTAAAATACCCAACTAATTTGAAATCAATTTTTTATCAAAGCCTGTGTCATGGAATCTTGTGCAAAAAATCAGTGCAAATACCACAGGACATGTGTACAAAACAATACACAACAGTAAACATTTTTATAAAGGTCCAACATTACAAACTGTGGCAACCAAATCTGGAACAGTAGTAGAGCCACTTCGAACCTCATTTTATGCTTCCAGCTGATTTTTCAAAGTTTGAATTTTGGGTACCAGCTCACTTCTACCCACTTTGAGCATTACTTGGTGAATAAAGTTAAAAGTGTTTTTCATGCACTTGGGGTAGTCCAGATGCAGGGCATAGATCAGTCCAAAAAGGACACAGACGGCCTGAGGCAGGTTGGCCAATTCATTCATTACCACAGACCCTTCCAAGATGATCCCTACACTGGATGGGTTGGGGGTATTTTCTTGACCAAGGCAGAGAATTCCCACTGGAGTTTCAATATACGAGTCCTTGTCAGTTGCATCCTAACAGTGAAAGAAACGTTTTGACAAGGAGAGAACATAAACATGCCAGTTAGACAATGGTGTTTTTCCACCTGTGACTGTTTATAATGAAAACCATTGCACAATATAAACCATACCAAAAGTAATTTATATTAAAAGGACAATACCAGTCTTGAATTTTTATCAAATGCCATATTAGGATCTGTAAAGTTTGCAACACTTTGCCCAAAATATGGAGTTTACCCACTTTCAGTCACAGTCATGCTGAACATTTTTTTTATGACTCAGTACCTTTGACCTTAAAGGGATAGTTCACTTTGAAATTAATTTTTGATATGTTTAAGCTTTCCTCGAGGGCATCCAAGATGTTGGTGTCTTTGTTTCCACAGTATTTTCAATTTTGATATTTTTTGGTCAAACTGTTCTTGTCTATCAGTCATATAATGCAGGTCTATGGTCACCACCTCAAAGAGCATGCACAGAGAAGTCCAAATTAAACATGATTTAATGACTCGTAAATGTAAGTACACATTGATGGTCTAAGACACGAAACGAGCGGTTTGTGTGAGAAAATGAACAGAATTTATATAGTTTTTACCTTTTGTAACCACAGCCACATCCAAGTGATCTGAAGGCACAGGCACTTCGGTCTGCGTAAGCGCTGGAAGTGATCTCTTGCGCGTGTACCTTCCAAAATCTCTGTGTAAAGAATGAGTGACGTACACACACAAGCGATCACTTCTGGTGCTTGCGCAGACTGAAGCACCCGTGCCATTAGATCAGTTGGATGAAATAAAATACTGTTTGTTTTCTCACACAAACCGCTCGTTTCATGTCTTAGGCCATCAATGTGTACTTACATTTACAAGTCATTAAATTATGTTTAATTTGGACTTCTCTGTGCATGCTCTTTGAGGTGGTGACCATAGACCTCCATTATATGACTGACAGACAACAACGGTTTGACCTAAAAATATAAAAATTGAAAATACTGTGGAAACAAAGACACCTACATCTTGGATGCCCTCGAGGAAAGCTTAAACATATCAAAAATTAATTTCAAAGTGAACTATCCCTTTAATTGTTTTTTTTTCTTTACTGTAACATTATCAATTAGATATTTGATGACTGGAGCAACCAGAATTAAACAAGTGCAATTAGAACTCCCCATTTCAGTTTTAGAGCCAAACAACAATTTTTGGCAACAAACAAAAGTTTCAACCGGTGACCGTCAAGTCAAAAAATAATTGTGCAATTGTAAAAAGGATTCAGACTACCTTAGTTATTGGGAGAAATGTTCTACTTTTTCAATAGGAATGGGACTGAAAGGAATGGGTAAACTACCTTTGTTCAGCCATTAAATATAGACTTAATGGAGAGACTGATGCTGATCAAATAATTCTGAAAATGAATGGAAGTGTTCTTTAGCAGCTAAAAATTAGACCAAAGAAGCATGCGCCAGCAACATTTACAAAACAAATTAACTTACAGAGCAAGTCTTGAAGAAGGCAGAAGAATCATCCCCCAAGATGACAGGCAGTCCCCGAAGACATAGGCACCTGATGTCTGTTGGCTCAAGTGGTCTGCAAGATAATGGACACAAGAGTTAAAACATATCTTGCTAAAGATACTCACATCAGGGTTTCCCATATTTTCATTAATTTGTGGTGGCCCAACACAATAGAAATATCAGTGTGTGTCTGTGTTTGTGTGTTTCCACCTCAAGGTTCAGGTTGGTGTGTGTGTGTGTAAGAGTCTTTTTTAATGTGCGAGTGTGTGTGAGCCTGTGTTTGAGTCTGTCAGTAAGTTTGATTATGTATGTGTGTCCACCTCCATCTCCAGGTGTGTGTGTGTGTGTGTGTGTGTGTGTGTGTGTGTGTGTGTGTGTGTGTGTGTGTGTGTGGTGTGTGTGTGTGTGTGTGTGTGTGTGTGTGTGTGTGTGTGTGTGTGTGTGTGTGTGTGTGTGTGCGTGCATGCGTGTGAACCTGTGCGTGTCTGAGACTGTGTATGTGAGTTTGAGTGTCTGTGTGTGAGAGTCTTTTTGAATGTGAGTGTGTGCCAGTTTGAGTGTGTCAGTAAGTTTTAGTGTGTGTGTGTGTGTGTGTGTGTGTGTGTGTGTGTGTGTGTGTGTGTGTGTGTGTGTGTGTGTGTGTGTGTGTGTGTGTGCGTGTGCATGTGTTTGAGTGTGTCCACCTCAATCTCTAGGTTTGTGTGTGTGTCCACTACTATATCCAGGTCCAGGTTGGTGTGTGTATAAGAGCAAAATTTACAACAAGAAGTCTGTGGAGCAGTCATAGAGTGTAGCAATAACATAGCAATGTAACAATAGCAATGTCTTCAAGTTATTTGATATTAAGTGTCGGCAATGGAAATGTGTACTTGTCAATAAAAATATATTATATATTTAATCTTCTGCTGTGCCTTAATCCCCACCCCGCAAATAGAATCTAATGGGCTTTATGCACAGCTGCACTACTTCCTGAACTTCAGCCAGCTCCTTGTTTCTCTGTCTGCCATTATTGGACAAATTGATTAATTCAGGGAGGTCAGACACACCTGGATTAATCAGTTTGTCCAATAATGGCAGACAGGAAACAAGGAGCTGGCTGAAGTTCAGGAAGTAGTGCAGCTGTTCATAAAGCCTATTCTGTGGGAAACACTGCACATGTATTTATCAAACAAATTCCAGAAATTCACCACAATGTTTATGTAGAAGAAGACAAAAGAAGAGGAAAATGGAGAGGACAAAAAATATGTAAAGAGAACGATTAAAGGAAATAAGATGGAAAGAAAGAGAAGAAAGAGCACAGAAGAAAAGACAAAAGGAATGAACAGAGAAAAGAAAAATATAGTAGACTAATGTGGTCAAACCCACCTTTGTGTGCCGGAAAAGCTCAGCCAAAAGCTGGCCGATCAGGCCTTTCTTCTTCCTAAAGAGGTCCATCAGCCTCGGAGAGAAATGGTCAAGTTCATCAAAGAAAATCTCTTGCAGATTTTTCCCCACCACTCTGGTGAACTCGTAAAAAACCTGAAACAAAACATGTATTGCATAAGAAGCTTAATTTCCCATGACAAGAATCTATAGGAAAATATTTTATTCAACATTACAGTGACACATACGTCTTTTTTAAACAGTAATACACACCTGGCTTTCAGTGAAAAGAGCTGGCCATCGATGTACCATCTGGCTGATGGCAGGCTTGTTTTGGACCACTCTCTTTCTCCGAAGCGCAAACGTCAGGTCCATCTCTTTCCTAATAAGGGACCCATTTGGCTTTGTCTTCATCATTTCATTGACTAAAACCAGTCAAGCTTCTTCCAGGTTGCAGTCATCCTTCCCCTCTGGATTTTCAGGTAGAAAATTGATTTCCCCTTTCCTTGGCTTCTTTATGCCTTTGTGAGGAGGGTCGGCATTTGCAGTGTACCTTCCTCTTTTACCACCATTAACAGTGACATCAACTCGTCCAATCTGGCGCATTTTAGTTCTATAGTTACCCATCTTGAACTTCAGACTGTTCTTCCATCCAATCCAGCCGGAGGATGACCCTGATTCTTGGAGACATGGGTGGGTTTGCACTAAGGCTTTTGCGACGGCTTCAAAATCTTCCTTTTCTGGGTATGCTTTAAATGCATACATTGTCTCAGCAAGTTTCTCTAAGATATCATGTTTTAACTCTTTAGTTACCTTAAGATAGGTTCCATCCCTGAGATACAAGAGGTTACCTTGACGAAGTCTGTACTCAACATCAACCGAAAATTTAGGAACGTCAAATACCTCTGGCCACTGAAAACTTCTATCCAGAGGGGCGCTGGATAGGATCTCTGTGTCAGCCTGGCTGCTTGTGTCACCATGGCTGCTTGTGTCACCAAATTATTCAGTGTTTGCTGAGATTGGCACAAGCTCAATCACAGGGATGATTTTGATTGTTGGCTTCTCTGGGAGCTCAGAGAGATTGGTGAGGTTACACAGTTCATTGTTGAATTCAGGATCCTGGTACTGTAAGGTGAAACTATAGTTTGCTTGGAGAGTGCCTTTAAGCCAGCCAATTAAATCATCAAGTGTGTCAGGTCGTTTTGTCATCATCTTTCTTATATCTCCATCTGAGACAATAACCCTCATGGTTATATTCTGTTTCTCAGCCATCTGTGAAACCATGATAAAAGACAGGTATTTAACAAATAATATATCGTCTCAGTGTTACCATAAGTTCTCCTTGTACCCTATATGCTGATAATGGGAAGACATCATTCAAGTCTGACATCTGAACCACAACCAAAATGGGGACCTCATTAGAGACAAGTTGGTAGGATCTTAAATGCTCACAATACCATGCTGTCATTTTGTGGCAAACAAACATAATGTCTGTGTTAACAGCCACAATCTTTTGAATCTGGGCAAATTCAGGGAGACATGAGCATGAGCCAGTAGAGAGTATCATGCCGGGATGATATTTGATTCCATCAACACAGACAGATGATGCATTAAGAATCGAACCAGGCTTTGTAATGTTTTGCGCGATTACTCTCTGAACGTTCAGTGGAAAAGAGGCAAGCAAAACTGGGGTAACTTTTGTCATCTCAACTGATGGTCTGAAAAAAGAGCTACAGTCAAGGTGGTAACTGACTGCTTTCTGGTGTTTGGTTGCCAGCGTCATTGCAACATTTTTGAAGTTTTGCACATTGCGAATTGCCTTTTTAAAGAACTTGTGCTTCCCTCAAAGCGCATCGTCCAAACATCAGACAGGGGACCAAATCTCCTTATAAGCTGAGGGTAATGTTCCACAAAGTGATGCTTTGGCCTTAAACGAAAATCTGGAAATGTTGACTGCAGCAGCTGTCTGTGCTCTGCTATTTTACAGTCCAGGAAATGCAGTGTCTCCTCAGTATACCTTGGTGCAACTGCTAGCTCAACCACATCTTTGAGAAGCATGACTATTTCCCAAGTGTTGTCACCCTCAGGGACACAGTGACCAATAAAAAATGGAAGGAGCCTTATGAGACACCAATTCTCATTGGCATTTCCACCAATGGTCCCTTTGGCGTAAAATCCCTTTCCAATATTCTGAGGTCGGTCTGTTTTGTCAGTAAATGTGTAGTTGAAGTTTCTGATGGCCTGATTTAACATTTCTAGTGTGAAATACCCCTTGTCTATCAGGTCTTTAAGACAAAGGGACAACTCAGTTGGAACAATGCCTTCCAATATATCATGCAGGATGTCAGGAGGGTAACCAGTGACTGCATGAAAGTGCTCAAGATTCTCTGTTAAAGGACATGCTCTTTTTACACCATAAGTCCAACTCAAAACTGGGTCCTCTCTCACCTCCTGCACCTGCTTATCATGGGAGTCTTTGTCTCTGAGCTTAACCCTTGTGTTATGTTGCGGGTCAATTTGACCCGCTTAGATTTTCTAGTTGTTGGAAATACTGGTTAACCCATATATTTTTTCTTGATATTTTGTGACTTTTTCTCATTTATCCTCATGAACATGCATGCAAAGTTTCAACATGCTGGTGTTTTTTGACATATACAAACATAATTACTATTACGTTCGTGATGTTCGCGGGTCAATTTGACCCGCATATTTTAACGCTCTAATGCAACTGTACCGACCCAAAATAATAATATTTATTGGTTATATTTTGTTATTTTATCTTTTTACTACCTTATGAAGCTAAAAAATTAGGGTTTCCACACTTATTTCAATACAGAAAAATATTTTGTCAGCCACAGATGGTAAAAATTACCTTTCATTTATTTTTTCAAGCTACCTGATATATTATTAAACCTTTGTTTTTTTTCTTGATATTTTGTGACTTTTTCTCATTTATCATCATGAACATGCATGCAAAGTTTCAACATGCTGGTGTTTTTTGACATATACAAACAAAATTACTATTACGTTCATGATGTTCACGGGTCAATTTGACCCGCATATTTTAACGCTCTAATGCAACTGTACCGACCCAAAATAATAACATTTAGTGGTTATATTTTGTTATTTTATTTTTTTACTACCTTATGAAGCTAAAAAAATTGCTTTTCCACACTTATTTCAATACAGAAAAATATTGTTTCAGCCACAGATGGTAAAAATTACCTTTCATTTATTTTTTCAAGCTACCTGAAATAATATTAACCCTTTGTTTTTTTTCTTGATATTTTGTGACTTTTTCTAATTTATCATCATGAACATGCATGCAAAGTTTCAACATGCTGGTGTTTTTTGACATATACAAACTAAATTACTATTACGTTTGTGATGTTCGCGGGTCAGTTTGACCCTCATAGGCAGCTATTCAAAAGCAACTGTACAGACACAAAATAAAAACATTTATTTTATGTATGTCAGGGCATCAACTCCAGTTCTAAAGTGTAAGTGTATCTAAAAGTGCTCTAACCCTAACCAAACTTGAAAAAAGCTAAATCATGGTGTTCAGAATTAATTGCAAATTACAAATGAAAATCTTTGACAGACACAGATAGTAAAATAAGCTCTCATTTTTAAGCTCTCTTGGTGTCTGAAATCCTACATATAAGGTTTGGTTAAAAGCTAGGTATTTCAAAGGCAGCTTCACAGACCCCAAAAAATAAATAAAAAACATTTATTTGATGTATGTTTTTGTTATGTCTGGTTCCTCACTCCCCTGTGAGTGAATAATGAGCTTTCCCACACTTTTGCTCAGTGTGGCACGAGACTTCGAACAGGGACAGCAGCAAAAATGAGCTCCCAAAGATTTACAGTAAAAGAAGTAATTTCACAGGTTTTGGAGTATGATACTGATACAGATGAAGATGTTTCAGAGTTAGAGGATGCTTCAGAGATTGATGAAAATATTGATGAAGATACAGAAAATGAATGGTCTATGGATTACTCTGACGAAGAGGCTGCCACATCCTCCACCTCATCAGAGAGAAATGATGAATCACAGCTACCATCAAGCCTTGAGCGATGGATGTCAAAAGATGGTAAAATAGAATGGACATCTACACCCCCACAACAGCGGGGAAGACTGCCAGCATCCATGGTTATCAAGAACATTCCAGGTCCAGACACGATTTGCCATCTCAAGAGTCCACGACATACACTCGGCTTTTGAGCTGTATTTACAACCAATAGAGAAGACTATCCTGGATATGACCAATCTGGAGGGAAGCCGTGTGTTTGGTGAGAAATGGAAACCACTTGATCTTATTGATTTGAATGCTTACATTGGATTGCTAATTTTAGCTGGAGTGTACAGATCAAAGGGAGAGGCAACTGCCAGCTTATGGAGTACAGAGTGTGGAAGGCCAATATTTCGCTCCACAATGTCTCAGGAAAGATTCCACATAATTTCTCGGGTCATTCGTTTTGATGACCGTGAAACCAGACCCAGTCGACGTGAGAGGGACAAATTAGCGGCAATCAGAGATGTGTGTGATAAATGGGAAGACATTCTGCCTCGTCTTTACAACCCTGGGCCCAATGTTACAGTGGATGAACGCCTTGTACCATTCAGAGGACGCTGTCCTTTTCGCCAGTACATTCCAAAAAAGCCAGCCAGATATGGCATCAAAGTATGGGCAGCCTGTGATTCCAAGTCCAGCTATGCCTGGAAAATGCAGATTTACACAGGCAAGCCATCAGGTGGAGCACCTGAGAGAAACCAGGGGATGCGTGTGGTTCTACAAATGAGTGAAGGGCTGCAAGGTCACTGCATAACCTGTGACAACTTCTTTACCTCGTACAACCTTGCTGTCGAGCTACTCAAACGAAAGCTGACTTTGATTGGAACAGTGAAAAAAAACAAACCTGAGCTACCCAGAGAGATTCTGAACATGGAGGGCAGAAACGTGCATTCATCAAAATTTGCTTTCTCTGAAAATGCAACAGTAGTTTCCTACTGCCCCAAAAGAAACAAGAATGTCCTTTTGATGAGTACAATGCACAGAGATGCATCACTGAGTGCAAGAGAGGACCTGAAGCCAGAAATTATACTGGACTATAATTCCACGAAAGGAGGGGTTGACAATTTGGACAAAGTCACATCAGCCTACAGCTGCCAGCGCAGGACTGTCCGTTGGCCTCTGGTGGTCTTCTACAACATCTTGGACGTGTCAGCGTATAATGCCTTCGTTCTGTGGCGTGAGATCAACCAAACCTGGAATGAGGGCAAATTGAACAAACGTCGGTTGTTCCTGGAGGAGCTGGGAAAAGTTCTCGTCACACCTGAGATCCAGAGACGCGCTCGTCCACCTCGATCACCAGCGGCTGCAGCTTTTTTGCAGTCAGTGCAAGCAGGTGGATCTGGAGTCAGACCCACAGAAAATGAAGGAGTGAACACAGATGACAGGAAAAAACGGAAGAGATGTGAGGAGTGCCCACCCAGGCATGACAGCAAAACCAGCACGATGTGCGTGAAGTGCAAGAAATACATATGCAGAAAGCACACACTTGCTGTGTGCTCATCATGTGAAAAGTAACTTCCTGACTTTATGTAACTTTTTGACTTCTTGAGTATATTTTTAATGAGTTAAGTTTGTTTCATTATACAGCTACATTTAATTGTTCAATTATTATGTTCTATGCAAAAAAAAAAAAAAAAAAATATGCAAAACAAGTCAGCATATTGTTCATTTTCAAATTTTGTCAAAACAAAACAGTTTTAAAAAATGGTTAAAACACATGTTCATTAAATCATATCTTCAGATATATATTTTTTGGAATATTTGAAACATTTTGATATTAAAAGTTTACAGTTTGAACCTGAATCTTTGTTGGTTTTCATAGTGTGATTTTTGAGGAATTGTATTGAATCCAATTAGGGTCAATTTGACCCGAACCATAAGGGGTGTACACAGAAATCCAACATAACACAAGGGTTAAAGAAACCAGAACATACCTCTTGGTG
This sequence comes from Hybognathus amarus, assembly GCA_030378365.1. Lineage (NCBI taxonomy): Eukaryota > Metazoa > Chordata > Actinopteri > Cypriniformes > Leuciscidae > Hybognathus > Hybognathus amarus. The sequence continues at coordinate 53,168 of JAQIUQ010000242.1, forward strand.
TTGTGTGTCAGTGCTACTTGCTGTACAGAATCTGCAGAACTTTTCAGTAGTGAAGCTCTCCAGAAATCCTGCAAGGGAGTGGGCACCAAGATTATCAGCAACAACATATAAGACTGTTCCTTTCACACTCTCACCTAGTTGCACCAAGTAAATACCATTTTGCTCCAATGACTTTAAATCATAGATAAGAGGTTGCAGAACTTTAGCGTAACCACACTCTTTGACTGTTGAGGTATTGCACAGTAGTGCAAGTTGGATCGAGTTAAGGGTTGACCTGTATTTTGCAGGTATGTTGGCAATGACCCAGTATATGGCACACATTTTATGTTTCAGCTTTGACGTTCCTAGAGGATTGGCTACTTCTGAAGTCATCAATGTAAAGTCCAAGAGCAATTGTGAACTCATCCCTTGCAAGAAGAGAGTTTTCATTAAAGCACTGGCCATCCACATATGATCTATATTCCTGTGGGACATGTACTTTTTCTGACATGGCTTTATCCAAAATGTCAGTTTTGTTCAGCAACTTCTGGAGCATGGGAACAATAGGGACATATGCAAGTGTTTTTTTGCCTTTTTCCACACAGTACTCAATGGGGTTTACCAGAGGAAACTCTCTACGTACATAGGCCGCTCTCCTTTTAGCAGTTCCAAGGGATCCATCTTTGGCACAAAATGCCATTATGTTACTTTCTGACACGACACTGGTAAGCTCTCTCACAACTGTTTCATTGATGTCAACATAATATTTCTTTTAGAACGTCCCTCACTCTGTTATGCAGAAGTGGCTGTGACAGCTTATTGATTTGACAAAGCTGTTGTATTACTTCTTGCACAGAACTCTCTGGTATGTGCAGGACAGTTTGCATCTTTAATAGAAGAGATGCTAAGTTGTGCTCAAGCTGTTTTTCTAAATCATGAAGATTAGTCTCACTGGCTTCTACACTGACATCTTCTAAATCGTCCATATCATCAGCATCATGTGACATTTGGTCTTGTGCAGCATCACTGTCATCGCTTACAGTGTCCAAACCAATAATTTCTGACTTGAACCTTTTCCAGTTCTGGTCCTGGTGTACTTTACTCTTGTGTGCTTTGAAAGTGGAGTACATACTGGTTTCAAAGTTACAGTCTTTATACGGGCACCTGACTTTGTGGTTCACTTTTAAGTGTGCAGTGACGCAGGTGAGTAAAGTAATCGGTCTGAGAACAAGACTCGGCAAACCCACATGACAAACAGGAAAATTTAACTGGTGCATCTGGTTGCTGCTGATCAGGAGTTTTTGTGTGAAGGCGGGATAAATGTACTTTTAGTGCATTGATTGATTTAAATGTACATGGACATTCCTGATGTAAACACGGAAAAGGCTCTGTTCTTGCGTAACTTCCATGTTTTAACCTATAATGCTTAAAGAGCTGTGCTCTCTTTTCACAGCTAAGAGTGCAATACTTACACTTCCAAAGCATATTTTTCAGAGATTTTTCAGTTTGTCAGCATATGTGTTCAAAAGAATCTTTTCCCATGACCTGCAACACAATAAAACAAAAACAATAAGTGACAAGGGAACTCATATAGGTTAAGCTACAGTATTCTATTGAAACAATATACCTGTATTATCAAAAAAGCTAACATTAAAGCCATAATTTCATTATAAGGGGTTTGTATTGCTAATAAACTCAGTTTACATAATCCAGTTGCAATTCAAATTCTCTTGAGTGCTTGAAGGTAAAAAAATAATTGTGGTGAGCAGGACGGCCGAGGGACGTGAGTGAGTCGCGAGGCCGGTGGTGCGATTGCTAATGAGCAGCACCTGCGAAGCACACCGGTCTCGCATCATTCACGAAGGAGCGGAGCCATAAAGGGGGAGCGACGGAGTGGATGAGCGAGAGAGGAACAGGCCTGCTTTTGTTTGTGTTTTATATTTTATTTTGGTAAGCCAGCAGTCGTCCGTGAGGGGCTGCTGGCCGGTATTTATGTTTTATTTTGGGTAGCCAGCAGTCGTCCGCGAGGGGCTGCTGGCAGGTATTTTGTTTGTTTATTTCGTTTAAATAAAGTTTTAGTTTTTGATTATTATCCGGTTCCTGCCTCCTTCTTCCCTGAACCTTGCTACACTGGTGCCGAAACCCGGGAAGAGGGAGGAGCGCGCTGTCCGAGGTCCTCGCCGCTGTGGGGAATCCGCGGTGCCATCGAGCATGGTGCGCGAGTCGCCGCCGCTCGCCGTGGGCCGGAGCCTGCTGCCGTCCGCCGCAGATGGGGAGGAGCAGGGAGCGGGGGACTCGCGGCCATGGACGCTCGAGGCGGGGCGCTGGGGTGCGTTGCCGGTGGGACGCCCGAGCTCGCCGCCGACCGCCTGGGAAGGGGCGGCTGCCTTCCGGGAGGGAGAGGAGGAGTCACCGCCGCTTGCCGTGGGCCGGAGCCTGCTGCCATCCGCCACTGAAGGGGAGGAGCAGGGAGCGGGGGACTCCTGCCGTCTGCCCAAGGCACCCGAGGAGCCGTCACCGTTCACCGGGGGCGGGGGAGTGTCGAGGCGTCCACCGAGGGCCATCCAGCGTCGCCGCCGGGCACCGCGGAGGAGTTCGCCCAGCTGGTGAGGGACAACATGGCAGCGCGTTGTGGGAGCCGGACTATTTTTTTTTTCCTCTCTCCCCTCTCTCGTGTCCATCGCTCCTCACGCTTCCGTCTCCGTTTCCCTCGGCTCGTCGATCCATACCCCCAGGGATCGCCGCCGCCGGGGGGGAGTAGGCACAGTCTCGGGTGTACCCCCCGGCCTGTGAGGGGTGATGGGGGTATGTGGTGAGCAGGACGGCCGAGGGACGTGAGTGAGTCGCGAGGCCGGTGGTGCGATTGCTAATGAGCAGCACCTGCGAAGCACACCGGTCTCGCATCATTCACGAAGGAGCGGAGCCATAAAGGGGGAGCGACGGAGTGGATGAGCGAGAGAGGAACAGGCCTGCTTTTGTTTGTGTTTTATATTTTATTTTGGTAAGCCAGCAGTCGTCCGTGAGGGGCTGCTGGCCGTATTTATGTTTTATTTTGGGTAGCCAGCAGTCGTCCGCGAGGGGCTGCTGGCAGGTATTTTGTTTGTTTATTTCGTTCAAATAAAGTTTTAGTTTTTGATTATTATCCGGTTCCTGCCTCCTTCTTCCCTGAACCTTGCTACAATAATCAATAAAGCAGAGCCTGTCATGCATAACATTAATAAAATGAAGAAAAAAATAAAAATAAAAACGTTTCCTCTTTCAGCATGGATCGGGCGTTGTCACCAAGACGCTAAGGTAACAGTTTGAAAACGTCCAGTTCAACTGGTTGCAACAACGGTTTTACACTGCTCAGAAAAGCCCCTCAGTAAGTTAACAACAAAAAAAAGTTAGCAAAGTTTCAAAGTGGTTGCGACTCCCTTCCCCGCCATGAATGCGCGTGGTTTTCGCCCGAAGCGTCACTTAATCTGTCGAGAGGCGGTTTAAAGTGGGGCGGTGTCCGCCAATACACTAACGTTACAGGTGAAAAATGTCCCGTTGAACTAGTTAAAACGACATACCAAGTTCACAAACAGCGCGTCAAACCAGAAAAGCAATTTGGCTAGCTAAGCCATCGAACGAGTGGCTACAGGTGATGTCCGCTGAACTTGACGTTGAAAGACGTCTGTCCGGTCAAGGACCGTCACAAAACCCCCACCAGTGATAAAAGAAACTAACTTAACTTTTAGCTAGCTAGATTAGTACCTTAACGAGTGACAATGTTAATGTCCATCGACGTCAAACTGCTTCACTTGGACTTCTCACAACGAAAAACGCGCACAAGTGAAAAAAAAAAAACTTTCAAACTCTAACGTTTGCTCAAATGGCTGCCAGACATAACGTTAATTTAAGTCATATATAGCGTCCCACTACGCACCAACATCTCCTTATATCCACAAACAAACACATTAAGTTGACTGGCACCTCGGTAGCAATGTTAGATAATGGATATCAGGAGGGCGAGACCAAAGCCACTTACCGTCTCTGGTGAGTTTTAGCAGCCACTGGACTGTCCGGTGTGCGGCAGGGAAAATGATGTCGTCTTCTCAGCAAAAAGGCATAGATATGGCAGCAAAGTGACGGTTTTCACGTTCCCATCGTGCATTGCATGACTAAAACTTGGGAATTTAAGCAATTTCACTTAAAGTTATTCACACACTCAACTAGCTCTACAAATTAGTTGAACATACTTACATTTGCTAGTAATGGAATTAAAACTAAATCAATTTGAGTATTGTAAGTACATTATACTTTAAATGTTTGATTAGATATGAAATCCGGGTTTACAGTGTAGGTAAGCTACAACAGTTTCCACCACAGTTCAAACCCATGCAACATATTTAAAATAGTGAATTCTAGAGTATCTGAGTGTAAGCCTGGTGATGGATGGGCCAAACCACATCAGGGTGATGTGAACATCCAAAAAACATTCCAAAATGATTGAATGGAATGTTTCTTTTAATGTTCACAATAACCAAGCAGAAACGTTCTTGATACATAAAAAAAATGAATGTTTCCAATGTTTAAAAAAACTTTCAGAAATAACGTTTTAATAACATTTTCAAAATAAGTGAATGGAATGTTCTTTTAAAAGAGGCTATATGCAGCTTTTTCCCCAAAATAAACGTAACAATAGCCTTTTTATTTTACCATTTATGACTCAAACATCTCCTGATGAGCATACTGACACCTTGTCCGCTCACAGTGGGTGCACCTATAAGCCTGTATCCTATTTTTCCTATTTTCTGTCAGGTTAGGACTTTCCGCGCTGTCTGCAGATGTGAGGTCAATTGATGCTTCATATGTAAACATTTCAGATCACCCTGCCACCACCGCTAGTCAGCAAGTAGTCCACACTCGAGTCAGCAAGCAGAACACTTATCTCAAACAATATATGTATTTGACTGTTATTACCTATGTAAACATAATGTTGACCTCCATGTGTCACGGATAGACCGTGTATCGTCCAGAGCGCACACTGGAGAGCTGAAAGGAAGAGCAGTTTCTGTTTTGGGCCACATGGTGTCAGTTCACGAGTTTAAATTTCAGGAAGACGCATGTAGCCTCTTTAATGTTCACAATAAAAAAATTAAAAAACACGTTCTTGTTACATTAAAAAAAACGGATGTTTCCAACATTTAAAAAACATTCAGAAATAACGTTTTAATAACATTTTCAAAATGAGTGAATGGAATGTTCCTTTAAAGGGCACCTATTATGGAAAATTCACTTTTACATGTTGTTTGAACATAAATGTGTGTTGGCAGTGTATGAGCAAAACCACCCTAGATTGATAAAAATCCACCCAGTGTTTTTTTTTACAATCTCAATAAATCATATGCACTGTCTCAGAACGAGCTGTTCTAAGATTCAGCTCTTTGTGACATAAAATTGAGCAAGGGGTTTGATTTGACAGTGTGGTTGTGGCATAATGGTTGTGGCATAGACCCTACTCTAGGTGATCTGTACACCATCCTCCATTGTTTCAACGACAGCCGGTAATGTCTCCTAGAATCATAAGTGTTATGTTGTGGGATGGGATGTAATAATGACATACATAGTAGTTTTCACTTATTTCCGACATCAGAGCCACTGAAAACACAGTGGATGTATTGTATTTTGGAAGTTTAAGTGGCGCCTTTCCTTCGTAATTAAGTTTATGTTTGAGGGAATCATTTTCTGACTGACTGTTTTGTGAACGAGAGTCAATTGAAAGCAGGTCTTGCTTCAAATGTAATCCTTAAATGTGGAACGTCGTCTACTGTTTGCGATTCAACGACACCTCCAGTAACAGTAAGTGTATTTTATGATTTTTGAGCAAATAGTCATTTCAGTCGATGTCAGCCAATTCAACAACAAATGTGTCTAAAGTTGTTGTTCGTCGTAGGATGTCTGTGTATATAATTTAAACCTTGTTTGTATAGTTTGTAACCACACGATTTATATATATATATATGTATATATATATATATACAGCTCACCGGCCACTTTATTAGGTACACCTGTTCCAACTGCTCGTTAACACTTAATTTCTAAGTAGCCAATCACATGGCGGCAATTCAGTGCATTTAGGCATGTAGACATGGTCAAGACAATCTCCTGCAGTTCAAACCGAGCATCAGTATGGGGAAGAAAGGTGATTTGAGTGACTTTGAACGTGGCATGATTGTTGGTGCCAGAAGGGCTGGTCTGAGTATTTCAGAAACTGCTAATCTACTGGGATTTTCACGCACAACCATCTCTAGGGTTTACAGAGAATGGTCCGAAAAAGAAAAAACATCCAGTGAGCGGCAGTTCTGTGGGCGGAAATGCCTTGTTGATGCCAGAGGTCAGAGGAGAATGGCCAGACTGGTTCGAGCTGATAGAAGGGCAACAGTGACTCAAATGACCACCTGTTACAACCAAGGTGGGCAGAAGAGCATCTCTGAACGCACAGTACGTTGAACTTTGAGGCAGATGGACTACAGCAGCAGAAGACCACACCGGGTGCCACTCCTTTCAGCTAAGAACAGGAAACTGAGGCTACAATTTGCACAAGCTCATCGAAATTGGACAATAGAAGATTGGAAAAACGTTGCCTGGTCTGATGAGTCTCGAATTTCTGCTGCGAGCATTCGGATGGTAGGGTCAGAATTTGCGCGTCTACAACATGAAAGCATGGATCCAATCCTGCCTTGTATGTGCAGGGTTCAGGCTGGTGGTGGTGGTGTCATGGTGTGCGGAATGTTCTTGGCACTCTTTGAGCCCCTTGGTACCAATTAGCCATGGTTCGCAGCGGCCACAGCCTACCTGAGTATTCGGGGTGGTTAATCTGTCTG
>JAQIUQ010000242.1:67500-147367 GCA_030378365.1 Hybognathus amarus
CACATTGGTGGTGGTTGAGGTGATTCCCCCTCTATGTGAAGTGCTTTGAGGTCTCAGAAAAAGCGCTATATAAATGTAACAAATTATTATTATTATTATCTTACTTTGATGTCCCTGGAAAATGATTTTTTTTCTCTCTCTCTGTAGTTGGTGACCTTAAGTGGTGGGGGGGCCCTGCAGTGACTCATAGCACCGGGGCCAATTGAGCTTAATGCGGCCCTGGTTACAAGAGGTAAAAACTATTCGTTTTCTCACACAAACTGCTCGTTTCGTGTCTTTAGGCCATCAATGTGTACTTACATTTACGAGTCAGTTAAATCATGTTTAATTTGGTCGTTCTCTGTGCATGCTCTTTGAGGTGGGCCCCATAAATCTTTGTTATATGACTGACTACAACGGTTTGACCGAAAAATATCAAAATTGAAAATACTATGAAAATAAAGACATATAAAAAAAATAATTTCAAAGTGAACTATCCCTTTAATGACTTAGCCCACGTAATCCTGCCTGTTAGCATTCTTGAATTGATTGTGATGTTAATAATTTTAGCCATTGGTGGAGGAAGTACTACTTATTCTTACCAAGGATTTACTAATGTAATCATACATTTATTAGATCAAATTCCTACTTATGTAAAAATATAAAGTTTCCATAGCCGTAAAATGTCAGTTATAAGTCAAAAGTAAAAGTATTTATGAAGAGTTTAATGTACAGGATTTTTTTTAATCCTTTGACTCAAACCAGGTCTAACCACTAACTGAGGTCTAAACCAAGACTAAACCAGGAAAAAAAAATGTATGTAATGTATGTCATTTAAGGGTGACATATATAGTCCTACAAAAACTCTTTTAGGTCTAAAACAGTTTGGATAGCTGTTAATATGAGAGTTATGAGACATTATTTAAGAGATTTAAGTATTGTATTACATAAGTAGCTCTGGCCATTTCATTTTTAAAAAGTAGCTCTCAAATGAAAAAAGGTTGGAGACCCCTGCTCTAGAGTTTATCTTATCTTTTATTCAGTGTACATAAGAGTTGCCTATACAGTTTTATCGGTAGATGCTAAGATAAATTTATTTATATACCTGTTTGCAAACCTGTTTCCTGACCTTGTTGCTCCCCCCTGTGCTTTACAGCTTTACAGGGGAGCTCTTTTATCAAACAGAATTCACTTCAGAGTTCACAAACCACCAGTCAAATGGCAAAAACCGAAGTAGCCCATCTACTTTGAGCTGAAATAGCAAAACTAATGAGCAAAGGGGCAATAGAGCCTTTATCTCAAGCTCAGAGCGAAGTGGGGCTATACAGCAGATATTTTCTGGTACCGAAAAAGGCGGGGGACCCATTGTAGATATAAGACAGCTGAACAAAGTGCTTGTGAAATGCCAGATCAGAATGCTCACAACCAGGAAAATCCTTGCACAGATTTGTCAAAGGGAACTGGTTTATGTCAATAGACCTGAAGGACGCGTATTTCAAAATACAAATAGTGTCATGTCACAGGTGATTCTTGAGATTCATCTTCGAGGGACAGGCATATCAATACACAGTCCTACCGTTCAGCCGGTCCCTAGCACCCCGTACATTTACATTGTGCATGGACGTGGCTCTCGTACCCCTGCAACTTCGGGGCATTCGAGTTTTGAACTATTTTACTTGGACAATTGGCTGATTCTGGCTCGATCACACTCAGAGCTCATAAAACACAAAACCATATGTACTCGAACATCTCGAGAATCTTTGTCCATATCTGGCCCCGCTGCCTGCTCTATGCTTTCCCCTGTCTCGCTCCTGCCTCAGGTATTGGAACGAATCAAGGAAGACGGATGCCCAGTACTGCTATTGGCTTCACTCTGGAAAAACCAGTCCCAGTACTGATGCAGCTGACAAGCACTGCCCCATGGCCAGTACTGACGAGGAAAGACCTTCTCTCTCAGGCCAAGGGCTAGATTTGGCATCCTTGTCTGGAGCTGTGGTCCCTGTACGCATGGGCCATCAATGGGTACCCACAAACCTCCCAGAGGGAGTGTCAAACACAATCATGCAGGCTAGCGCGCCGTCTACTAGACGACTCTATTCCTCAAAATGGTTTGTGTTTTTCTGGCTGACTGCGGAGTTACGGAATTTCTCACCTTCATTCAAGAGCTACTGGATAAGAGCAGAACCCCATCCATGCTCATTGCGTGGTGGACATAGCCGCGTTTACAAAACCTGTGATTGGCCAGTTACTGGGGAAGAACGATCTGGTCATCCGTTTCCTTAACCCTCTGGGGTCATCTATCGTGCCGGTGCAACGGGCTCACCTTTTTTCTTATAGGTGAAAAAGAGCCACAAATTACTTTGCTGATTTTGATCTTGCATATAAGTGTTATACACCATTCGATCCTGTTAAGTGTATTTTTAGTGCATACTCACAATAAAAAAAAGTGTTCTTTATGAAGCTAAAATTCTCTTCTTTTAAATTAAGTAATTTATATAAAAGCAGCTATTCTCAGTTAATGTAATCTGTATGAAAAGACAGAGATGTCAGTATTTTTCATTTCACCTAATTATAGCGTAATGTGACCACGACCACTGAGAGCGTGCTATTTAAACGCTGATGTTGAGGCAAGTCATAAAAACGCCCACATCAGCTGGATATAGCATTCAGTTTATTACAAATCTTACCTCGTCTTGATGCACAGTGAGGAATAATACTAGTAATCCTGGGAAAGTTACCTCAGAAGTGCTGTTTCATTTTGAGGAGCACGGATTCAGCTGATGAAGTAAGTAAATTATTCCTAAGTGCTTTGTTCTAATCGCATTATTGAATAGTGTCTGTAAACTGTAAAAAGACTGTTTAAATATTAAATGCATGTCTGTGTGTAAATGAAGACGCGCGCGCTGTGCATTCATTCACTTTCGCTCCTACATTAGTAAATATTATTTTACATGAACACATCCAAACTATATTGCTATAGCCGACTGAGATTTGTTCTAATCGCAATATAGAATAGTATGTCTAAAACCAAAAAAGACTGTTTAAATATGAATCGGGTGTCTGGGTGTGGGAATGAACGAATGCACAGATGTATCCTACTGTTACAGACGAAATAGATTATAAAGTTTTTACTATAAAATAGACATCAAATAAGCTTTAGTTGGACAGTTTCTGCTCATATGTTAAATATATAGTATGTTTTGTCAAAAATAAACTAATCAACTGTTATTCAATGCAAACTAATGCAATGCACATATCAAAATAATGAATCCTTAACTTCGGAATATATATATATATATATATATATATATATATATATATATATATATATATATATATGTGTGTGTGTGTAATATATAATGTATTGGCCTACTTTAAAAATAATACTTTATATTCTTCTCAAGATGTTTCCAACTCTAACTTTGAACCAATTTTATACAATGGCCACTATAACCTATTTTTTTTTACCTTTATTTTACCAGGTAGGGTTGAGAACAAATTCTCATTTACAACGGCAACCTGGCCAAGATAAGGCGAAATATGTGCAAGACAACATAAAGTTACATAATAAGTACACAAAACACAGCAGTGCAAATTTACAAATTACAGTGAAACACAATAAGGCAATACAGGGTCAAGAGAACAGGATAATGTATATGTAATTCTATTGAGTAACCTAGTTAAAGGGATAGTTCACTTTGGGAGTTTCATTTTGGGAGTTTTACCTTTTACTAAACATATTTACATATATCAAAATCGTCACGTACACCTTAAGCGTGGAAGGGGAGAGACCCGCATATAAACGATCTTGAAGAAATTCCAGAACTGAAGCCCGTGACCAGTTTACTGGATCTAACTCATGTTCTCTACACCAAGTGACAAACACATTCCACTTGAGGCCATATAATCTCCTAGTAGATGGAGCCCTAGAGCTAAGTATGGTTTCAACCACTCCAGCTGATAGACCAGCATTTAGGTACTGAACCCCCTCAGAGGCCAGACCCACAGCTTCCACAGCTCTGGGTGAGGGTGGAAGATTGTGCCCTCCGCCTGAGACAACAGATCCCTCCTCAGAGTAATCTGCCATGGCAGAGCTATCAGGAGTGATATTATGTCTGAAAACCATACTCAGGTCGGCCACATTGGGGCAACGAAGTAGACTGATGCCCTCTTGACGGACCCTCTTCAGGACTCCCAGAAGCAGAGCGATCGGGGGAAATGCATACAGGCGAAGCCTCGGCCAGGCCTGTACCATGGCATCCAACCCCAGTGGGGCTGGGTGTGAGAGGGAGAACCAAAGTGGACAGAGGGACGTCTCTCAAGACGCAAATAGATCCACTTCCATCTGTCCAAACCTCTCCCATATTAACTTCACCTCCTCTGGATGAAGTCTCCATTCCCCGGGCCTCAGCCCCTGCCTTGACAGGATATCTGCTCCCTGATTCTGAACCCCTGGAATATACATTGCTTTGATAGACAGTATTTTCCCATGGGACCAAAGAATAATCTGATGCGCCAGTCTGTACAGAGGGCGTGATCTGAGTCCCCCTTGTCGGTTCAGCTAGGCTACCACTGATGTATTGTCCGATCGTATCAAGACATGATAACCCTTGATGTCTGGAAGGAAGCTATTCAGAGCCCTGAACACAGCCATCATTTCTAGACCATTTATGTGCCAAGAATGATGATGGTCCTGCCACAGACCCCTGGGAAAGCGGCCGTCCATGACCGCGCCCCAACCAGTGAGGGAGGCGAATGTGGAAGCGGTTTTCTGGTGACGTGACGCTCCCAGCACTGGCCCTAGTGATAGGAACCAAGGTTTCTTCCAAATTACCAGAGAAACGTCTCGGGTTATGACTATAACCCTTGTTCCCTGAGAAGGGAACGAGACACTGCGTCGATAAAATCGACTCTTTGGGGACGCTCCCTAAGCGTGCGCCTCTGAAGTATGAATGAAACTAATCCAATCCTGATTGGTGTTGCGTCATGACGTAACATGTGACGGCATACCCGGAAGTATAAAAGTGACGCTGTCACAACACACACTAGCCTCGCGATGAAGCAAGACGCTTAAGGGTCTAAAAAGGGGCGTGGCAACACGACGCAGTGTCTCGTTCCCTTCTCAGGGAACAAGGGTTATAGTCATAACCCGAGACGTTCCCTATCGAGGGAACTCAACACTGCGTCGATAAAATCGACTCTTTGGGGAACGAGTGCCCACTAGGCCACGCACCTGACAGACCCGCCCCAGAGTGAAACTGATCAGGCACTAGCAAGGACCGAGCACGTGTGCACTGGGCGTACTGGGAAGGTTGAGGCTATAGAACCTGACGAAAGTGTGTGGGGTAGCCCAGCCGGCTGCATCACAGATATCTTGTAGGGGTACTCCCGAAAGAAGAGCCCTAGAGGAGGCCATGCCTCTAGTAGCAGTGAGCCTTTATGGCTAAAGGTGAAGGCAAGCGCGTACCTTGTAAGCCTCAGTAATGGCCTGGACAATCCAGTTACTTATAGTTGGTTTCGTTGCCGGGAGTCCCTTCCTTGGTGACCCAAAACACACTAATAACTGGTCCGACCTCCTCCAAGAGGCGGACCTTTGCAGGTATATACTCAATGCTCTGACCGGGCAGAGCAGATGAAGCCTCTCCTCTTCCGCCGACACATGAGGTGGAAGGATGGAATGCCTGAAGGACTACAGATCGAGCCGTATTAGAAGGAACTTTCGGCACGTAGCCCGGACTCGGATGCAAAAAGGCCTTTACTTTGCCAGGGGCAAACTCCAAGCAGGCCGGCGTCACCGCCAGGGCCTGGAGATCTCCCACCCTCTTAAGTGAGGTGATAGCTAACAGAAAGACCATTTTCAGAGTTAAGTCCTTAGGCGAAGCCGACTCTAACGGTTCGAAGGGAGCCAGGGATAACCCCTCTAGAACTTCTGCCAGGTCCCAGGCAGGAACCCTGGACCTGACCGCCGGCCTCATCCTCTAAGCACCATGGAGAAACCGAATTACCAATTGGTGCCTCCCCAGAGGTCCACCATCTATTGGTGCGCGGAAAGCCGAAATGGCAGCCACGTACACCTTAAGAGTGGACGGGGAGAGACCCGCAGAGAAACGATCTTGAAGAAAATCCAGAACTGAAGCCACCGGGCAATTTACTGGATCTAATCGCTGTTCTCTACACCAAGTGAGAAACACATTCCACTTGAGGCCATATAATCTCCTGGTAGACGGAGCCCTAGAGCTGAGAATGGTCTCAACCACTCCAGCTGATAACCCAGCATTCAGGTACTGAACCCCTCAGAGGCCACACCCACAGCTTCCACAGCTCTGGTCGCGGGTGGAAGATTGTGCCCTCCGCCTGAGACAACAGATCCCTCCTCAGAGGAATCTGCCATGGCGGAGCTATGAGGAGTGATATTATGTCCGAGAACCATACTCGTGTTGGCCATCTCGGGGCAACCAGCAGTAGACTGATGCCCTCCTGACGGACCCTCTCCAGGACTCCCGGGATCAGTGCAATCGGGGGAAATGCGTACAGGCGAAGCCTCGGCCAAGCCTGTACCATGGCATCCAACCCCAGTGGGGCTGGATGTGAGAGGGAGAACCAAAGTGGACAGTGATCCACTTCCATTGCTCCGAACCTCTCCCATATCGACTTCACCACCTCTGGATGAAGTCTCCATTCCCCGGGCCTCAGCCCCTGCCTCGACAGGATGTCTGGTCCCTGATTCTGAACCCCCGGAATATACATTGCTCTTATTGACAGTATTTTCCCCTGGGACCAAAGGATAATTTGATGCGCCAATTTGCACAGAGGGCGCGATCTGAGTCCCCCTTGGCGGTTCAGATAGGCCACCACTGACGTATTGTCCGTCCGTATTAGAACGTGGCGACCCTTGATGTCTGGGAGGAAGCTCCTCAAAGCCCTGAAAACAGCCATCATCTCCAGGCAATTTATATGCCAAGCATGATGATGGTCCTGCCACAGACCCCTGGCAAAGCGGCCGTCCATGACCGCGCCCCAGCCAGTAAGGGAGGCGTCTGTCGAAACGGTTTCCCGGGGACACAACACCCCCAGTACTGGCCCTTGGGATAGGAACCAAGGTTTCTTCCATATTTGCAGAGCATGAAGGCACCTGCGCGTTACTCTGATCATACGAAACGGATTCCCCTTGGGGGAGAACCCCTTGGTTTTCAACCACCACTGGAGGGGCCGCATGTGAAGGAGGCCCAAAGGAATAATGCTGGATGCCGCTGCCATGAGGCCCAGCATCCTCTGAAAGTGTTTCACAGTGATGGCCTGGCCCAGCTTTACCCTGGATACCATCGCCAGAATTGACTCGATACGTGCGGAAGACATTTGTGCCTGCATTGTAGTCGAGTTCCACACGACTCCTAAAAAAGTCGTCGACTGGGATGGTTCTAGCACACTTTTCTTTAGATTGAATCTCAACCCCAATTTTTGAATATGACCCAGGACGACATCTCGATGTCGAACCGCCATTTCTCGAGACTGTGTCAAGATAAGCCAGTCGTCGAGATAATTCAATATTCGAATCCCTTGAAGTCTGAGTGGAGCAAGGGCTACGTCCATACACTTTGTGAATGTGCGGGGAGAGAGTGCTAGGCCGAACGGAAGAACCCGATATTGGTAGGCTTCGCCCCCGAAAGCGAACCTCAGGTATCTCCTGTGACATGGAAGGATGGAGATGTGAAAATAGGCGTCTTTCAGATCTATCGTGACAAACCAGTCCTCGGACCTGATTTGACTCACGATTGCTGGAATGGTCAACATTTTGAACTTGAACCTCCTCAGAGATCGGTTCAACACCCTGAGATCCAAAATTGGCCTTAACCCCCCATCCTTTTTTGGAACTATAAAGTACCGGCTGTAAAACCCGGACTCCCTGTCTACCGGAAGAACACGTTCTATGGCTCCTTTCAACAATAGAGTCTGTACTTCTTGTTCCAGCACCTGAGCCTGCTCTGGGACCACCGCAGTGCGCACCACCCCAGAAAACTTGGGGGGGCGATGCGCGAACTGCAGTCTGTACCCACTTTTTATTATCTGCAGGACCCATGCAGATATGCTGGGGAGACGATACCACTCCTCTACAAAACCCGCTAAGGGTATCAGCCTCTCGGGGCTGACCTCTGGTGTTTTCACAGTAACTTTTTCGACTACTTGAAGCGGAATACCGGCAGACCGTAGCCGATTCGGTCCCTGTGACCATAATCGATGTTTTACAATCACATTTTCGCTGGAAATTGACGCGGCCCGAAACGCTGCTAACGGCGGGCATGCATCTTTTCCTCAGAGGGCCCCGCTGTGAGAACAACCTCGGTTGACCCACAGCGGAGGGGGCGGCCCTCTGAAGTCCTGCCGCAGCTAGGACTTCTTCCCCGAAGTCCTCCTAGCCTGAATGACGTCCCTCAGGTCGCCTCTCTGGCCGGAGGACTTCGTCTTTTGAGAGCGTTTCCTCTGTTGCCATGTCCCCGGAGGGGGGGCTCTAGAGGAAACGCTCTCTTTTTGCTCTGCCCTGTGAGAGGAGCTGGCTGATGGCTGGGGCTGATTGCTTTGCCCCATCCTACTCGACTTGGATTTTGCCTTACGAGGGAGGTATTGCTGGAACGCCGCAGATTGTTTTTCGTCTCCTGAAACCTGTCGTCGACCGAATTAACGGCATCGCCGAACAGGCCAGAAGGCGAAAGCGGCGCATCCAGCAAAAAGGACCTATCCTTATCCTTAATCCCCGAGAGATTCAGCCACAGATGTCTCTCCGTGGCCACCATGGCCGCCATGGAGCGGCCAATGGCACGTGCTGTCTCTCTTGTGGCCCGGAGAGACAAATCTGCGGCTTTCCTCAACTCGGAGACATCTTCAGGAGTCGGTCTCTCTCCCTCATCCAAGTCTCTCAGAAGATCGGCCTGGTATGCCTGCAAAATTGCCATCGAATGCAGGCATGAACCAGCCCGACCCGCCGCCATGTAAGCCCTGCCCACTAAAGTCGATGTTTCCCGGCAGGGCTTACTAGGCAACACCGGGGCTTTTAGGGAAGACGCCGATCGGGAGAGAGATAGCTCGCTAAAGACTCCTCCACCCTCGGCATCTTCCCATATTCCATGTCTCGAGCCCCGATAACATTACTGTAATCGATGACACTAGGACTCGAAACACGGGACGAATGCGGTCTTTCCCACGACCTCGTGATCTCTTTGTGAAGATCGGGAAAAACGGCAAACTCCCGGCGTTGAGGCCGTGACCTGCGCTGCAGGAAACGCTCGTCAAGCTTGCTTGTGACTTGCGTTTCCTGCTCATTTTGTGGCCAGCTGATGTTAAGTCTGGCCACAGCGCGAAGTCACAACCTCCACCAGCTCCTCATAATCTAAGCCACGTTGTGATGGCGTGCTGAAATCACGGTCGTCCGCATCGATGCTGAGCACGTCCGCTTCCTCGGAAGCAGACAGCTCAAGCATCGGGACCCGATCATGGGTAGGAGAAACCGCAGCACGGGCTCCCACACCACTCTCAGAGGCCACGGGATCCGCTGATGGAGAGCGAGAAAATGCCTCAGCATTCTCACTCTCCTCCGCCAGATCCCGCTGCGATCCCCAGGAACTCAGTCGCCGCATCGCCTCGACGAATGCGGGAACCGGAGCCCTGAGGAACGCGAGCATGACCGTGCTCGTCAAAGCACGCCAGCCGGGAGCGCAGCACTCTTCTGGGGAGAGCTTCACAGTGATCACAGGCAGCCCCCTCGAGGGCTGCCTGCGCGTGCTGCACTCCCAGACAACTCACACATAGAGTGTGTGTATCCCTGCCCGTGATGTAGCGAGGGCAAGGATGCACACACTTCTTGAAAGTTTCACTGGCTTTTTTCTCCATTTCCTATATATAAGACAGACAACACCAAATAAGACTGACAGTTTGACAGAGCGCTTGCTGAAGAGCGAAAGCTAGTGTGTGTTGTGACAGCGTCACTTTTATACTTCCGGGTATGCCGTCACATGTTACGTCATGATGCAACACCAATCAGGATTGGATTAGTTTCATTCATATTTCAGAGGCGCACGCTTAGGGAGCGTCCCCAAAGAGTCGATTTTATCGACGCAGTGTCAAGTTCCCTCGATAGGGAACAAAGGCATCTGCACGTAACTCTGATCATACAGAACATATTCCCCTTTAGGGAAAAACCCTCGGCTCTCAGCCACCACCGAAGGGGGCCTCATGAGTAGAAGGCCCAAGCAGTCTTTGAAATTGCTTTACCAGTGATGGCCTTGCCTAGCTTTATCCCCGACACCATGGCCAGGATGGATTCCGATACGAGCGGGAGACATATGTGCCTGCATTGTAACCGAATTCCATTTCATGCCCAGAAGAGCAGTCTTCTGAACTGGGTCCAACACATTTTTTTTAGTGTTGAGTCTCAACCCCTGATTCTAATTTTGGCCAAGGACGACATCTTGATGCCGAAATGCCATTCCTCGAGACTGGGCCAATAAGAGCCAGTCATCGAAGGAATTCAGTATACGGATGCCCTGAAGCCTCAGTGGAGCCAGAGTTCGCATCCATATACCTACACATGAACATGCAGGGAGAGAGTGCTCGTACAAACGGATCTAAGAGAACCAGCTGCTCGAGATTGGCCTCTGGTGTTTTTTTCGAGCACGACTGCCTGAAGCGGAAGACCGGCGGGCTGTAGTCGATACGGTTTTTGTGACCATTAGTGAAGCTCTTTTCTTTTTTCTTTTTTCTTTTTTTTCGAGGAAAAACAACGCAGAGTCCGTTTGCTGGAAAATGTTGTGGCCCGAGGCGTCATAGACGGCGGGCAATACACATCGTTTCCTAGAGGGCCCCGCTGCAAGAACAACATCGGTTGCCCTGCAACTGAGTGGACAACCCCAACTTTTAGATCTACCATGCCAAACCAGTCCTCGGATCTGATTTGGTTTCCGATAATGGAAATTGTAAGCATTTTGAACCTGGATCTCCTCAAAGAACTAGTCAATAGCCTTAGATCTAAAATTGGCCTCAGTCCACCATCCTCCTTTGGAACTAAAAAGTACCGGCTGTAAAACCTAGACTTCCTATCTGGTAGGGGAACACTCTCTATGGCCCCTTAATACCAGTTAAGTCTGTATCTCTTGTTTCATAACCCAAGCCTGTTCTGGAACAACTGCAGTCGGTACGACCCCAACAAACTTGGGAGGTCAGTAACCGAACTGCAATCTGTACCCATATTTAAAAATATTCAGGACCCATATAGATATATTGGAAGACATTGCCATTCTACAAAATCTACTAAGGGAACCAGCCCCTTGAGACCGGCCTCGGGTGTTTCTCGAGCACTATTCTCGACTTCCTGAAGCAGATGACCGGCAAGAAAAAGTCGGAAAAAATTGTGACCATAGTATATAATTTATTTATTTATTTATTTATAAACCTGTCGACGATTGAAGTTACAGCGTCGGAGAACAGGCCAGTTTACTTTATTGCAAGTTAGACTTGTAATCTTCACGCTGCCTCTGACAAACGCAAGATCCGACCCACTATAGATTCTGTATTGCAATGCAGACCTTACATCTACGCGCTGTCTCGGCAACAACGAGATCCAGTCACAGAATCTTTATTGCAAAAGTAGACCCGTCTACACGCTGTCTCTGCAAACGTGAGATCCCAGTCACAGAATCTTTATTGCAGAGTAGACTCGTAACCTACACGCTGCCTCGGCAAACGCGAGATCCGAGCCACTATAGATTCTGTATTGCAGTGCAGACCTTAAATCTACGCGCTGTCTTGGCAAACGCGAGATCCAAGCCACTAGATTCCATATTGCAATAATTTAGGACACTGGGCTTGGAGCCACGGACGAATGCGATTTATCCCATGATCTCGTGATCTTTTTTGTGGAGATTGGGGAAAACGGCAAACCCTGGCACTGAGGCTGTGACCTGTGCCGCATGAAACGCTCATCTAATTTGAGTTTGAACTTGCGTTCCCTGCTCATCTTGTGGCCAGCTGATGTTAAGTCTGGCCATGACACAAGTCATAACCTCCTCCAGCTCCTCATATGCTTGGCCGTGGAACTGGCATGCCTAACTCACGGTCATCCGCATTGATATTGAGCACATCTACTTCCTCGGAAGCAGAGAGCTCGAGTATCGGGGACCTGATCGTGTGCAGAAGAAGCTGCAGTGTGGGCTTCTGCACCATTTACAGGGGCTACGGGATCATCAGGCGATGAATGAGAAAGTGCCTCAGCAGTCTCATTCTCGTCTGCAAGATCCCGCTGCGAACCCCATGATCTCAATCGCTGTGCCGCCTCAACGGACCATGCGAAACGTAGAGCCTGACCGTGCTCGTCAAAGCACGCCAGCCAAGAGCGAGAGAGCCTAGATGTATCCACTAGGGCAGGGGTTCTCAACTCTCTAACATCTGTTCCAATTCTAACGTCTATCCTAACAAGCTGAGGATCTGAATCAGGTGTGTTAAACAAGGGAGACATACACAATATGCAGAGCAGTGGGTCGCGATGACTGGAGTTAAGAACCCCTGCACTAGGGAGCACTAGTAGCACCTCTACCTTGTATATAAAATATGAAGTAAGAGAGCAAGAGGTAGATTTAGTTTGGCTAACCACATGGTTTCTGCTGTTCTCAATGGTAATCCTGGTCTGAGAAACGTTAAGTTTGCTGCTCAACCAGATTTTTGTATTACCTGTGACTTATACAGCTATGAGTACTGGATAGGAAGACTACTTGGGTGCATGAGGGTAATAACCTAAGGACTATTATTCAAAGAATCCCGGGCTGCACCCAGAAGGACGGATTCAGCATTTTGTCAGTTACTACCCCACCAGATAAGACTATCAATTCAAAAAATGTTCATTTCAACAACTTCATTGTCTGACAACTGTTTTGATTGGACATTTCATATTCAACTATTCATTTCCTCCCGGCCTTTCCTTTTGTGATGTTTTGTTTGTTGAGTATATGATCTGAAGTGTTTGGTGCAAAATTCAATATTTTCTAAGAGAGAAGATTGGTTTAATTGTCTTTTGTTGCTTTATGAGTACCCTGAACACATTATTTGATACAAGACTGATTTCCCCCTCATTCTACTATAACAAACCGGTTTAGAATTCCGTGACAGTTATAATGTATATATATATATATATATATATATATATATATATATATATATATACAACAACACCAAATAAGACTGTTTTCAACACAGAGCGCTTAAGAGCGAAAGCTAGTGTGTGTTGTGACAGTGTCACTTTTATACTTCCGGGTATGCCGTCACATGTTGCGTCACAACGCAACACCAATCAGGATTGTATTAGTTTCATTCATACTTTTGAGGTGCACGCTTAGGGAGCGTCCCCAAAGTGTCGATTCTCGACACAGTGTAGAGTTCCCTCGAAAGGGAACTCACAGGTTTGGAACAGCATGAGTGTGAGTAAATGATGATAGGATTTTCATTGATGTGTGAATTATACTTTTGAGAATATTTCCTGCATTACAATTCATAGCACAAGGTCGTTTTGGTTTTAATTCTGTTCTCTTGTTGCACAAATCAGGTAAGAAACAGCTGAAGTTCCCAATCGAGGGAACTCAACACTGCGTCGATAAAATCGACTCTTTGGGACGCTCCCTAAGCGTGCGCCTCTGAAGTATGAATGAAACTAATCCAATCCTGATTGGTGTTGCGTCGTGACGTAACATGTGACAGCATACCCGGAAGTATACAAGTGACGCTGTCACAACACACACTAGCTTTCGCTCTTCAGCAAGCGCTCTATGTTGAAACTGTCTGTCTATTTGGTGTTGTTTGTCATTTATTTAAAAAGATTATGGCCAGTGAAGCTTTCAGGAAGTGTGTGCATCCTTGCCCTCGCTTCATCACGGGCAGGGACACGCACACTCTCTGTGTGAATTGTTTGGGAGTGCAGCACGCACGGGCAGCTCTCGAGGGGGCTGCCTGTGAACACTGTGAAGCACTGCCGATAAGAGTGCTGCGCTCCCGGCTGGCGTGCTTTGACGAGCACGGTCAGGCTCGCGTTCCCCAGGGCTCGGGACCCGCATTCGCTGAGGCGATGCGGCGAATGAGATCCTGGGGTTCGCAGCGGGATCTGGTGGAGGAGAGTGAGAATGCTGAGGCATTTTCTCGCTCTCCATCGGCGGATCCCGTGGCCTCTGAGAGTGGTATGGGAGCCCGTGATACGGTTTCTCCTGACCATGATCAGGTCCCGGTGCTTGAGCTGTCTGCTTCTGAGGAAGCGGATGTGCTCAGCATTGAGCGCGGACGACCGTGATCTCAGCACGCCATCACAACGTGGCCTAAATTATGAGGAGCTGGTAGAGGTTGTGACTTCGCGCTGTGGCCAGACTTAACATCAGCTGGCCACAAAATGAGCAGGAAACGCAAGTCACAAGCAAACTTGACGAGCGTTACCTGCAGCGCAGATCACAGCCTCTCCGCCGGGGCTTGCCTTCTTTCCCGATCTCCATAAAGAGATCACGAGATCGTGGAAAAACCGCATTCATCCCGTGTTTCGAGTCCCAGTGTAATCGATTACAGTAATGTGATCGGGGCTCGAGACATGGGATATGGGAGGATGCCGAGGGTGGAGGAGTCTTTAGCGAGCTATCTCTCTCCCGATTTGGCATCTTCCCTAAAAGCCCCGGCACTGCCTAGTAAGCCCTGCAGGGAAACATCCGAGTTGGTGGGCAGGGCTTACATGGCGGCAGGTCGGGCTGGTGCATGTCTGCATTCGATGGCAATTTTGCAGGCATACCAGGCCGACCTCCTGAAAGACTTGGACGAGGGGGAGGGACCTACACCCGAGGATATCTCCGAGTTGAGGAAAGCCACAGATCTGTCTCTCCGGGCCACAAGAGAGACAGCCCGTGCCATTGGCCGCTCCATGGCGGCCATGGTGGCCACGGAGAGGCATCTGTGGCTGAATCTCTCGGGGATTAAAGACAAAGATAGGTCCTTCCTGCTGGATGCGCCGCTTTCGCCTTCGGGCCTGTTCGGTGACGCCGTTAATTCGGTCGTCGACAGGCACCAGGAGGCGAAAACACATTCTGTGGCGTTCCAGCAGTACCTCCCTCGGAAAGCGAAGGCCAAGTCGAGTAGGGTGGGGCAAACAGATCAGCCCCAGCCATCAGCCAGCTCCTCCCATAGGGCAGTTCAGAAGGAGAGCGTTTCCTCAGAGCCCCCCCTCTGGGGACTTGGCAACAGAGGAAACGCTCTCAGAAACCAAAGCCCTCCAGCCAGAGAGGCGACCTGAGGGACGTCATTCAGGCTAGGAGGGCTTCGGGGAAGAAGTCCTAGCCGAGGCAGGACTTCAGAGGGCTGCCCCCTCCGCTGTGAGTCAACCGAGGTTGTTCTCGCAGCGGGGCCCTCTAGGAAAAGATGTATGCCCGCCGTTAGCAGCGTTTCGGGCCGCATCGACTTCCAGCGAAAATACGGTTTTGAAAAATCGTTTATGGTCACAGGGACCGGTTCGGCTAAAGCCTGCCAATATTTCGCTTCAGGTAGTCGGAAAAGTTGCTGTGAAAACACCAGAGGCCAGCCTCGAGAGGCTGGTACCCTTAGTACATTTTGCAGAGGGGTGGTATCATCTTCCCAACATATCTGCATGGGTCCTGCAGACAATACGAGCTGGGTACAGACTGCAGTTCGCGCATCGCCCCCCCCAAGTTTTCTGGGGTGGTGCACACTACGGTGGTCCCAGAGCAGGCTCAGGTGATGGAACAAGAAGTACAAAGTCTTCTGTTGAAGGGAGCCATAGAACATGTTCTCCCGGTAGACAGGGAGTCCAGGTTTTACAGCCGGTACTTTATAGTTCCAAAGAAGGATGGGGGGTTAAGGCCAATTTTGGATCTGAGGATATTGAACCGATCTCTGAGGAGGTTCAAGTTCAAAATGTTGACCATTCCAACTATCGTGAGTCAAATCAGGTCCGAGGACTGGTTTGTCACAATAGATCTGAAAGACGCCTATTTTCACATCGCCATCCTTCCATGTCACAGGAGATACCTGAGGTTCGCTTTCGGGGCGAAGCTTACCAATATCGGGTTCTTCCGTTCGGCCTAGCACTCTCTCCCCGCACATTCACCAAATGTATGGACGTAGCCCTTGCTCCACTGAGACTTCAAGGGATACGAATATTAAATTATCTCGACGACTGGGCTTATCTTGGCTCAGTCTCGGGAAATGGTAGTTCGGCATCGAGATGCCGTTCTTGGCCATATTCAAAAATTGGGGTTGAGACTCAATTTAAAGAAGAGTGTGCTAGAACCATCCCAGTCGACGGCTTTTTTAGGAGTCGTATGGAACTCGACTACAATGCGGGCACGAATGTCTCCCACACGCATCGAGTCAATTCTGGCGGTGGTATCCAGGGTAAAGCTGGGCCAGGCCATCACTGTGAAACACTTTCAGAGAATGCTGGGCCTCATGGCAGCGGCATCCAGCATTATTCCTTTGGGCCTCCTTCACATGAGGCCCCTCCAGTGGTGGTTGAAAACCAAGGGATTCTCCCTTCGGGGGAATCCGTTTCGTATGATCAGAGTAACGCGCAGTGGTGCAGGCTTGGCTGAGGCTTCGCTCGTACGCATTTCCCCCGATTGCTCTGATCCCGGAGTCCTGGAGAGGGTCCGTCAGGAGGGCATCAGTCTATTGCTGGTTGCCCCGAGATGGCCGACACGGAGTGTGGTTTTCGGATATAATATCACTCCTTGCAGCTCCGCCATGGCAGATTCCTCTGAGGAGGGATCTGTTGTCTCAGGCGGAGGGCACAATCTTCCACCCCAGACCAGAGCTGTGGAAGCTGTGGGTCTGGCCTCTGAGGGGGTTCAGTACCTAAATGCTGGGTTATCAGCGGGAGTGGTCGAAACCATACTCAGTTCTAGGACTCCGTCCACCAGGAGATTATATGGCCTCAAGTGGAATGTGTTTCCCACTTGGTGTAGAGAGCAGGAGTTAGATCCAGTAAATTGCCCGGTGGCTTCAGTTCTGGATTTTCTTCAAGATCGTTTCTCTGCGGGTCTCTCCCCGTCCACTCTTAAGGTGTACGTGGCTGCCATTTCAGCTTTCCACGCACCAATAGATGGTGGACCTCTGGGGAGGCACCAGTTGGTCATTAAATTTCTCTGTGGTGCTTGGAGGATGAGGCCGGTAGCCAGGTCCAGGGTCCCAGCCTGGGATCTGGCAGTAGTGTTAGAAGGGTTATCCCTGGCTCCCTTTGAACCTTTAGAGTCGGCTTCGCCGAAGGACTTAACACTAAAAATGGTCTTTCTTTTAGCTATTACCTCACTTAAGAGGGTGGGAGATCTCCAGGCATTGGCGGCAACGCCAACTTGCTTGGAGTTTGCCCCAGGCAAAGTAAAGGCTTTTTTACACCCGAGTCCAGGCTATGTGCCGAAAGTTCCCGCTGAATACGGCTCGGTCCATAGTCCTTCAGGCATTCCATCCTCCACCTCATGTGTCCGGTAGAAGATAGAGGCTTCACTTGCTCTGCCCCGTCAGAGCATTGAGTTTATACCTGCAAAGATCCGCTTCTTGGAGAAGGTCGGATCAGTTGTTAGTGTGTTTTGGGTCACCGAGAAAGGGACTCCCGGCAACGAAACCAACTATAAGTAACTGGATTGTCCAGGCCATTACAGAGGCATACAAGGTGCGCGGCGTGCCTTCACCTTTAGCCTTGAGAGCTCACTCTACTAGAGGCATGGCCTCGTCTAGAGCTCTGCTTTCGGGAGTACCCCTTCAAGAAATCTGTGATGCAGCCGGATGGGCTACCCCACACACTTTCATCAGGTTTTCATAGCCTCAACCTTCCCAGTACGCCCGGTGCACACGTACTCGGCCCTTGATTGAGTGCCTGATCAGTTTCACTCTGGGGCGGGTCTGTTCGGTGCGTGGCCTAGTGGGCACTCGTTCCCAAAGAGTCGATTTTATCGACGCAGTGTTGAGTTCCCTCGATAGGGAACGTCTCGGGTTATGACTATAACCCTTGTTCCCTGAGAAGGGAACGTAGACACTGCGTCGTGTTGCCACGCCCCTTTTTCAGACCCTTGAGCGTCTTGCTTCATCGCGAGGCTAGTGTGTGTTGTGACAGCGTCACTTTTATACTTCCGGGTATGCCGTCACATGTTACGTCACGACGCAACACCAATCAGGATTGGATTAGTTTCATTCATACTTCAGAGGCGCACGCTTAGGGAGCGTCCCAAAAAGTCGATTTTATCGACACAGTGTCTCGTTCCCTTCTCAGGGAACAAGGGTTATAGTCATAACCCGAGACATTTTCCCTTAATCTCCTCCCATTCATTTCTGTTGATATAGATGCTTTCAATGTTCAATCATTTTTACATTTTACAAAAAAATCACAGCATGTAAACCCACTAATCCCCATTTGTCCAACTACTTGATAATAGAACTCGAGGGTCTTTTTTGTGTAGTTCCCTACTGCACTTCTAAAATTCAGCAGTCTTTGAAACTGTCTTTGTTGGGCATTTTATCTCGAGAGCGTTCCATGGACTGGACCGTCCACTGCTAGGTGAACTACTTCCCTGTCAGGAGAGGCTCCTAGGTGTGGGGCATGATTAATTATTAAGCCAAACGGAAAAACTTTGTTTCCAGTGAGTTTTTCATAATCTGCAGCAGCAACAGGTTCAAGTTGTATGCCTCTTTTCATTGTTTTTGTGTAAACTGTTTGTTTAGCAGCCATGTTAAAATGGATCTTAAAGGAAGCTCACCAAATGCTGTGGAGACCAGGGCCCGTATCCCTAAAGAATTTTTGTGCAAAAAAGTGGCTCCTAGCGGCCAAATTCTAAGAAAATTCTCAGAGTCATGACGTTTCTCTAGAATTTCCCCTAAAAGTGACACGAAAATCACTTCAAAGGGCTCCTAAGGCGAGATCTGCTAAGAGCAGGGAAGAGGGCTTTTAGTGGCTTAGGAGTTCCCTAAGCAGCTGCACAAAATGGCCAACAGAGGAGGCAGGAGAGATGTCCTGCAAACACTGGATGATAGGGAATTATTGAGATGCTACAGATTGGATCGTGCAGGAATCATGTTTGTGAAATCAAACCTTGCTCCTCAGTCCAGTTCGGCTTGCGATCATTTTTTCTCCATTTTCTGTGTTTGTAGGATATTTGTTAACAAGCCTTCATAAATAGATCAGCCAGCAATCACAGACATTGATAAAAGCTGAGTCGTGTTACCCTCGTTAAGACCACACTTAGTGGTCTTAACCAAGGACAGCCCCTTCAAGGCCCCTTTAATTAAGGACAGCCCCTTCAGGCCCCTACAGGCCATCTTGTTTTCAATGGGGTCCATATGGGAGTGAAAATACAAAATATGCCAGCTAGGATATTAATATAAGCAAATAAGACACAAATCATTATTTGAACAGGGTGTAGTGAGCTTAAGTTTTCACTTTTAGATTCTAATGTTAGGCTATAACCCCTACAGCTTACTATTCATTTTCCAGATATTTTCTTGAATGTGAAATATTACTTACAATTACAGTCTGCATAATATTAGAGTGTACAATTATGTTTATTGATTTGAGGGTATATCCTTTGCTCATTATCACCAAAAGTTCATTTTCATCAAACTTGTAGGATCAACCAATCACGGCTTTTGAAATGATGACTCATATCTAGCAATGGGGTCAACCACACCTCCTCACTGAAGATAGGATTTCCCATGCCATTCCTTGCTAAGAGTTCACTGAAAATGTTCTGAAATCACTTCTAAGCTAAAACTCCTGGCAAGGAATTTTAGGAATATGGGCCCAGTTCTTTCTGTTTCTTTCCAGCTGTTAATAATTTCACTCTTGTGGCTTCTACTTCCTAATGTTTTTAGGCATTTTTTCCGTTTATCTTCAAATTCACCACAGGGCAATGGAAGAGGGACTAGGCAATAAACATTTAGGATAATTACAGTGTATCGAATAGGCAGGGATAAAGTAGAAAGAGAATCCACATGCAAGCACTACTTTAATAATAATTAAAGCTGCAAGCAGCATTTATCGGTGCAGGTTCCACTGTTCCACTGAATGTAGCCTTAGTTTGACGCTTTATCCACTCTCTTTATCCACATCCACTTCAATGAATCCACAGGACAACTCTTGATAAATATCTTCGTTTACTTGGTAATCCACAAACATCAGTACAGGAACATTACAAAGTATAAACGATTAATTAAAGGGAATAGAAATAAAGATCAAAAAACTGTGTGGCTTCACTCCCGTGTGTGCGTCCGTTCACGCAGCCAACTTCACTCAATGAATGACACGAGAAGCATCACTAACTCTCGTCACACACACACAGATGCAGCTCCGCGTCACGCACACGCACGCAGCTCCGCGTCACACACACACACATCATTCTAGATAATTATTTTAGATAATGACGTCAACTTGCTTGCTTTAGATAATTACCCAATTAACTCTATAAATATCTGCAAGTACTGTAAACATTTTTCCCAAAATAAATCATACAAATCACAGCTCAACACACAAATCACATTACTCATCAAACAACTGCATTTAGGCTCCTACATTACCGGCCCCTAATTGTTATCAATGTCCTTGAAACAATTATAAAAACTTAAATCAAAGGAGCCTGAATGATAACTAATAAACTATTTAAAGAAATATTCTTGGTCTTCGCCCTATCCGAAATAGGGTCTTTCCTTCGGAACAGCTTATGCGTCGTCCTCCAATCCTTGAAGTAGACATAGCTTTGTTATTGGGCGACAAAGCTCGTTGCTCTTAGTCTTGACTTTCACCTGACGAACGAAGCCTTTCTTGTCAGGAAAAATCTCCACAATTCTTCCAAGTGGCCATGAATTTCTGGGCGATGAATCATCCACGATCAGCACTACATCACCAACACTGAAGTTTATTCCAGGTGTGAACCATCGTTGACGTTCTTGGAGCTGCATTAGATACTCTTTACACCAGCGTTTCCAGAATATATCAGCGAGGTACTGAACTTGTCTCCATCTGCGATTAGCATACTGGTCATCCTTGCTAAACACTCCTGGGGGTAACTCAGGCTTGACCTTGAGTAACAACAGGTGGTTGGGCGTTAAGGCCTCTAAATCATTAAGATCTGAAGAAGCCTGGGTGATTGGCCTGCTATTTATGATTGCCTCAGCTTCACACAGCAAGGTATGGAGACCTTCGTCATCCAAAAGTTGTTCCTTCAATGTGATGTTCAGAATTTTCCTTACCGAACGAATTAGCCGCTCCCAGCATCCTCCATGATGAGAACCTGCAGGCGGATTAAAGTGCTACTGGATTCCCTTCTCTTGCAAATTCTTTGCTATCTTGCTGGTGTTCCATTCTTTTATGGATCTTTTCAACTCACTGTCAGCCAACCTAAAATTGGTTCCATTATCAGAGTACATCTCTTTGACTTGTCCTCTTCTAGCAAGAAATCTTCTTATTGCATTAAGGCATGCGTCGGTGTCAAGTGAAGATGCGACTTCTAGATGTACAGCTTGTATGGCAAGACATGTAAAGATGACACCGTATCTCTTTACTTGCGCTCTTTCTCTTTCACCAGAAATGGACCAAAGTGGTCAACGCCGACTCTTGTGAATGGGGGACTGTCGGGCAGGACCCTGCATTCTGGTAGATCAGCCATGAGTTGCTTACCAGCAGTTCCGTGTAATTTCTTACAGCTGATGCACCTGGACAAGAACTTTCTAATAGCGCCATTTGCTCCAGGGACCCAGAATCTTTGACGCAGTTGTGCTAACATATGATTTATCCCGGCATGAGCTGTAATATCGTGAATGTGCCTCAGCACAAGCATAGTGATGTGTGAATCCTTTGGCAAGATGACTTGCTGCTTGGAATCTTCTGGCATCGCTGCGCGGCTCATCCTTCCGCCAACTCTGATGACTCCGTTTTGGAGTACCGGGTTCAGCTTATAGAGCAAACTACTTTTCTTTACTCTTTGATGTTCCTTTAGCATAATCAAGTCTTCTTTGAAACTTTGTGTTTGACAGTATTTCACTATTTCTCTTTCTGCTTCAGTCAAATCTTCATGGGTTAGGTGCGTTCCCTTGAAACATTTCTTGGGCTCATTAATTTTGTTTTCACCTCTGAGTGGTCCATTTACCGTCCATCCTAATATCGTTCTCACGGCGTACGGGCCGTCGTCCACGCTGCTAACCACCTGCAGTGGCTCCATTGCCTTGGGAACATTTGCTCCTATGAGTAATCCGACCTCTGCTTGGATAGTGGGGAGTTTCACCTCCTTTAAATGAGGCCAACTGTCGATATCCTCTTGACAGGGAATATTGTCTTTGGTTACAGGGATATGTTTCTGTGAAAACACCTCAGGAAGTTTGATAAAGTGGTTGCCATCCAAGCCACTGATTTCCAGTCTATTCACGATGCAGGTGTTAACAATAGATTCATTCCCCATTGTTTGTAACAAGATGCTTGTATTGCGTCCGCTCATACTCAGTTGTTTTATTAATTGACTCCGTAGCAAAAGTGGCTGAGCTACCTTGATCCAAGAATGCGTATGTTGTCACTGCATCGGTTCCCTTTTGTGCCTTGACACGCACTGGAATGATTGAAAGAGCACAGTTTTCCTTACCGGCCCCGGTGACTGCAAAAGTTTTCTTTGTGTGTACAAGAGCGCTTGAAACGGATTGCGGTCCACAACGCTCGCTTGTAGTTGTTTCTTCACGTAAGCCTTTAGTATCCATGTGCAGCAATGTGGGATGCAGTTGGGAGCATTCTTGACATTGAGCTTTCTCTTTACAACTACTGCTCATGTGGCCATACTTCAAGCATGCAAAACAAAGACCTTTGCTCCGCAGGAAGTCGATTTTTTCTTTGTGCGGCTTGCACTTGAGTTTTCTGCAGACTGCGAGACTGTGTTGCTCTCCCTTGCAATAAACACAGGGCTTGTTGTATGCGTCTACAGAGGCATTCTGTGTTTTTGGTGTTGGTTGTTTGTCACTTTCAGTCTTGAATTTGTTTTCAGTTTGGGAGGAGACAATGGCCGCCGTGAATACTTTCTTTGGTCTGAACGTCTCTGGGTACTGTAGTTTGGGTTTCTGTTGTACCGGTTGTTTTGGTCTGGTGGTGGTTTCTTGAATGTTTCCATAGAGTGGGTTTAGTATGTATCTGACTTGCTTGTTGACGAATTCGACAAAATCCTTGAACTTCGCCCTTTTCTTTGTTTTTTCTTGTAGGTCGCATGCAGACCTTCTCCAAGCTTCTTTGAGCTTGTATGGGAGCTTGTTAGCCAAAGCCTTTATGTTAGCTGTGTTGTCCAAGTCTTCCATGTAGCTTATATCAGTCATTGTGTTGCAGCAGCCTGTAAGAAACAATGCAAAGGACTGCAGTGCAACGCCATCTTCTGACCTAATTGTCTGCCAATCCAACGCCTCCTTTATGTAAGCTTCTGCTATCTTGTAATCATCACCAAAAAACTCCTTCAGCATTTCTTTCGCTTTGGCATAACCTGCTGAGGGTTCCATGTGAATGCAACTTTTTACCAACTCATGTGGTTGTCCACTTGTGTACTGCAACAAAAACTGTAGACGATCATGACTGTCACCAGTGCGGCCCTCAATTCCATGTTCAATAGATCTGATAAAGGATTTATACTCAAGCGGGTCACCCTTGAATGTTGCAATAGCGAGCTCAGGAAGTAATGTGGCTTTGTGATTCTTCACGAGGTACTCCGTGACGTCGACTGCTGAGAAATAGTCTTGCATAGACTATCAAGCACAGGTCCGTCGTTGGGGTCCATGTTCGATGCAGACGAGGCTCTTTGTGGCCTTGCTAGATGAACCTTGTTTTCAAGCTTGGGCATAACTGGGGTGTGTTGTGATGGTGATTGGTATGTTATGTTCACCTTTGTTTCAGCGATCTGTTCATCATCTTCTATAATGCTCTTTGTTGCTTGTGTGTATTCATATCTTTGCAAAACTTCCATTTTTGCATCTGACTCTGCAAGAGCAGTCTGCATTGCATGCATCTCTCTTTTAGCCTTTATCGCAGCTTCCATTCTTTTTGTTCAGCGTTAAACTCCGCTTCTTCCTTTTCTATAGCTAACTTCTCTCTTAAGGCTGCCGCCTTTGCCTTTAATAAAGCATGCTCCATTTCTGCCTTTATTCTCACTGAAGATGTAGATGATAATGCACTTCCACATTGTGATCCGAATCTACTTGAGCGTTTCATGCTGGGTTTTGAAGATGTAGTAACGTTAGACCTACTATCTGTGGGCATTACTTGTTTATTGTACTCTTCAGCCTGCTCAGAGCGTTTCATGACCTCTTTCATCCATTCCTCGCATTTCCAGAAGAAATCATTCATTGTCTTAATTTTAAGATCAAACCAATTCTTTTGGTCATCCGAGAATTCTTCATCAGACATAAATGTTCTCAAAGCTGAATTTGAGTCGGAAAATTCCTGTTGCAAACCAGCGAAGTCCACACGCAATTTATTTTTAACGATGTCAGCATTTGCGTCATCTTCCATTAATTGCACGATATGCTTTATCATGTGCGTGAGCTGGGATAGCTTATGCCTGCGTGCATTAAGTTGTCTGTTCTTGTGTTGTTCCACAGCTTTCTCAGTCAATTTTACTGTCCGTTTTTCACCGTCTTGTTCCTCCATGTTAAGTGAATGTTTACACACCTTTTAGTGCAAATATCAAATCCGTAGAGTGAACTTATCACACGCGAACTGCGTTCCACTTCTTCGTTCAGCCGGAGGCGTCCTTTTATTTATTTATTTCTCTCTCTCTCGCGCGCGCGCACCGAGTAGTTTCAGTTTCGTTTCTTTAACGGTCCTCAGGAAGAGCGAAGAAAGCTACAGCTTACGGTTTCCCCGTGAAAGTTTCCTCCTTCCGTCCTTCGTCTCGAATCAGGTAGTTCCAAAGTCCGTTAATCCTTGAAGAGCTAGTTTTTTGACTAAATGTAAGTTCCACTGTTCCACTGAATGTAGCCTTAGTTTGACGCTTTATCCACTCTCTTTATCCACATCCACTTCAATGAATCCACAGGACAACTCTTGATAAATATCTTCGTTTAATTGGTAATCCACAAACATCAGTACAGGAACGTTACAAAGTATAAACGATTAATTAAAGGGAATAGAAATAAAGATCAAAAAACTGTGTGGCTTCACTCTCCGTGTGTGCGTCCGTTCACGCAGCCAACTTCACTCAATGAATGACACGAGAAGCGTCACTAACTCTCGTCACACACACACAGATGCAGCTCCGCGTCACGCACACGCACGCAGCTCCGCGTCACACACACACACATCATTCTAGATAATTATTTTAGATAATGACGTCAACTTGCTTGCTTTAGATAATTACCCAATTAACTCTATAAATATCTGCAAGTACTGTAAACATTTTTCCCAAAATAAATCATACAAATCACAGCTCAACACACAAATCACATTACTCATCAAACAACTGCATTTAGGCTCCTACAATCGAGGTTCAAGCATTTAAATGCAATGGGTCTGCGGAATTTTCATCAGCGTATCTCCGCCATACCCCGTGTGTATAAAAGGAGGAAGCGGACGCAACCGCAGTATGTCTTCGCTCGAGGAGCCGAGACTAAACTCAGGCATCAACCCAGCGGTACAGCGGAAGTGGCAGGAGACGTAACCGAGAGATTCCCTTTCGTAGTCACTCCGAGTGGCAAGGTGGCTTGCCGAGGGAAGACACATGCTCAGAGAGGCTCACAGTGGAGAATACACATGTGGGGGTTACGACAGGAACCATCCACACGGAGGCACCTAGCCGACGACCAGGCAACAGACACTGGCGCCAGCATCGTCAGTGCTGGAGGACTCAGGGCTTCAACGGAAGGCTCAGCTGAGGAAAAATCACACTTATCCAGTCGGTGGAGTGGAATGGTGAGTACAAGAGAGGACACAGGCTCCACTCGGAGATTATAGAATCTGGCGAATGTGTTGGGTGTCTCCCAGCCTGCAGCTCTGCAGATGTCTGCTAGCGAGGCGCCATGTGCTAGAGCCCAAGAGGAAGCCACACTCCGGGTGGAGTGGGCCGTCACACCAAGGGGGCATGGTCGACCTT
Organism: Hybognathus amarus; assembly: GCA_030378365.1. NCBI lineage: Eukaryota > Metazoa > Chordata > Actinopteri > Cypriniformes > Leuciscidae > Hybognathus > Hybognathus amarus. The sequence goes on from JAQIUQ010000242.1 coordinate 93,594, forward strand.
GCTGCTGGTAAGCCAAAGCAATGGTGTCCACTATCCAGTGAGACAACCTCTGCTTTGAGAGAGCCCTTCCCTTCTGGCTCCCACCATAACAGACAAAGAGCTGGTCTGAGGTCCTGAAACACAGCGTTCTGTCCACGTAAGCCCGAGAGGGCGCGTACAGGACAGAGCAGTGCCAAGGCTGGGTCTGCCTCCTCCAGGGGCAGCGCTTGCAGGTTCACCACCTGGTCCCGGAAGGGAGTGGTAGGAACCTTGGGCACATATCCAGGCCGGGGTCTCAGGATCACGTGAGAGTAAGCCGGCCCGAACTCCAGGCACGCTTCGTCAACGGAGAATGCGTGCAGGTCCCCCACCCTCTTGATGGAGGCCAATGCAACCAGGAGCGCTGTCTTCATTGACAGGAACTTAATCTCGACTGATTGCAAAGGCTCAAAGGGAGGTCTCTGCAGGGCACTTAAGACCACTGAGAGATCCCAAGAGGGTACCAGAGGAGGACGAGGAGGATTCAGTCTCCTCGCTCCCCTCAGGAACCTGATGATCAGGTCGTGCTTCTCCAATGACTTACCATCAACTGCTTCGTGATAAGCGGCAATAGTGGCCACATACACCTTCAGGGTGGAGGGAGACAGCCTTCGCTCCAACCCATCTTGCAGGAAGGAAAGCACAACACTGATCAAGCATCTCTGGGGATCCTTTCGGCAAGAAGAGCACCAGTTGACGAAGAGGTTCCACTTTAACGCAGAGGTGTCTAGTGGACGACGCTCTCAGCGGAAGTGATGCTAGCCTCCACCGCAGGTGGCAGGGTACTCAAACCTGCCTTGTCCCATTCAGGAGCCACACGTGCAGCCTCCACAGATTGGGACGAGGGTGCCACAGGGTGCCCCGTCTCTGAGAGAGGAGGTCCTTCCTCAGAGGAATTGGCCAAGGAGGTGCTGTCGCAAGGAGAACCAACTCAGAAAACCAGGTCTTGGTGGGCCAGTAAGGGGCGACCAATATGACCTGCTCCTCGTCCTCCTTGATCTTGCACAGAGTCCGTGCGAGAAGGCTCACTGGGGAAACGCATACTTGCGTAGGCCCCGCGGCCAGCTGTGCGCCAAGGCATCTGTGCCGAGTGTGCCCACGGTCAGAGAATAATACAGGGAACAATGGGATGAGTCCCAGGAAGTGAACAGATCTACCTGTGCGTCCCCGAACTGGTCCCATATCAGCTGGACCGACTGGGGATGGAGTCGCCATTCGCCAGAGACTGGGCGGATACGAGACAGCTCGTCGTCTGCCTGGTTCCGCTCTCCTGGAATGTAAATAGCACGAAGGGACCTCAGGTGCTTCTGACTCCATAAGAGGAGGTGGCGTGCGGAGTTGCGACATCCGACGTGAGCGTAGACCCCCCTGGTGGTTGATGTACGCTACTGTTGCGGTATTGTCTGAACGGACTAGTACGTGTTGACCCGTGAGCAACGCCCGGAAGCGGTGCAGAGCAAGACGTACTGCCAGCAACTCGAGGCAATTGACATGCATGAGGCGCTGGAGTCCTGTTCAGAAACCCGCGGCTGCATGGCCATTGCACATGGCACCCCAACCCATGGATGAGGCATCTGTGGAGACAACAACATGCCTGTAAACTCGCTGCAGGGGAACTCCGGCCTGTAAAAAGCTGAGGTTCGTCCACGAGAAGAAGGTCTGACGGCAGGTCGGAGTTACTGGAACTCTGAGTGTGCCGCGACGCCATGCCCACCTCGGGACTCGATCGTGAAGCCACAGCTGAAGCGGTCTCATATGAAGCAATCCAAGTGGCGTAGCTGCGGCCGCGGATGCCATATGCCCCAGGAGCCTCTGAAAAAGTTTCAGTGGGACCGCACTCTTGCCCTCGAACTGTCAAAGACAAGTCAGCAGTGAGTGTGCGCGCTTGTCCGTAAGCTGCGCAGACATGACAACCGAGTCTATCTCCATACCGAGAAAGAGATTCTCTGCACGGGGCAAACTTCTCCCAGTCGACCCGAAGGCCCAGACGGGCTAGGTGCCGGAGCACAAGATCTCTGTGCTCGCAAACCTGTTCTCCGAGAGTGTGCTAGGATTAGCCAATCGTCGAGATAGTTCAGGATGCGAACCCCGTATTCGGGAAGGGAAACAAGGGCTGCCTGAGACGATCTTCGTGAAGACGCGAGGGGACAGAGCCAACTTCTGCGCGGCCGAGAACTGCTGGGCGAAGTCCTCGACTGCACCGCCAAAGAGGCCGGCCTGGGACAAGGGGGTATCGAGCAGACGAGTCCGCTCGGCGTCCGCATGTCGGCCAGGTTCAGCCATAGGTGATGCTCCTGGACCATGTTAGTGGCCATGACCTGACCCAGGGAGCGTGCAGCCAACTTAGTCCGCCCGTAGAGCGAGGTCAGTAGCCGCACGCAGTTTCATCGAATGCCCCTGGGTCAGTCCCCGCTCGTGCAGGTCTCTGAGCAGCTTTGCTTGATAAACCTGCAGGGTGCTCATCGCATGCATGTTTATGGAGAGATATTGTTAAATTTGCAGATGACTCTGTGATTGTGTCGCTTCTTAATGAGTTTGAATCAGACTCTAGTCCAGTGACAGACCATTTTATCCAATGGTGTGATGCTTCATTTCTAAATATTAATGCTTCAAAGACAAAAGAGATGTCCATTGATTTCCGTATCAGAAGAACTCTTTACCTTTGTTACCTACTATCATAAAGGGACATCAGGTAGTGGTTACACAATATAACACAATATAAATATTTAGGGACTGTAATTGATGACAAACTACAATTTGAGGCAAACACTAATATCATTAGAGGAAAGGCTCTTCAGCGCATGTATCTTCTAAGGAATCTTCGAAGTTTTAACATGGATATTTCTTTTATGAAAATGTTTTATACCTGTTTTATTGAAGCTGTTTTAAGTTTTTCTATTATTTGTTGGTATGGCAACCTCAATGTTAAGAACAAGAGGAAGTTGACAAGTATAGTCACAATGTGCAGCAAGATAATCGGGATCGACTTAAGGACCATCACACAAATTTATGAGCATAGGATGATTAGGAAGGGCCAGTTAGTCCTTTCTGATGTTACTCATCCATTATGTACTGAACTTCAACTACTACCTTCAGGACTGAGATTTAAACTCCCCTTGTGTAAATCAAATAGATAAAGAAATTCCTTTATACCTGCTATAACTAGGTTTTTAAATTATCAATTGTAATTTGTGTGTTGTGTTATGTGTTGTTATAGTTGTATGTGTATACTGCTGTCTACACAAAAATTGCCTTTGAGGACAATAAAGTTTAAAGTAAAGAGGAAGCAGATCGAGTAACTCGCTGCGGGGACTCTCACAGTTAGATCACTGAGTCTCGACTCTAAGTGTTGCGATGGTCATGTTCCCACAAAAGGCACATGAGTCATCCACAAGCGCTGCTCTAGCGTGCTCAAAGCCCAGACACACAAAGCAGCGCTCGTGCCCATCAGAGGAAGAGAGATATCGACCGCAACCAGAAGAACACGGGCGAGGCATCTTTAAAAGACGTCGCACCGTGCAGCTATTTTAGAGAGAGAAAAAGCTCTGCAATGCTAAGGCGACCAGGGAAAAACACACAGTCTGGCAGTCCACTGCACAGAATGCAGGCAATGCAGAATTTCGCTGGGAAAATGCCGTCACACCAACACTGGAGAGCTCGCTCGTCTCCGGGGCCGTGCCTAGAGCCCCGTGTCCCTTCGACCCGTTTTCGTGCTTAATTGGCCCACTTGTCAACCAACAGCCTACATTAAATAGGTTGCAGGACGGACGTCTTGTAAGCAGGGGTCAAAAGGTCGCAGGGCCTCCAAATTCGGCACGGAGGTAGTCCAGGGGCCCCTGGGTCAGGACCCTTGACGCCAGGGTCCTAGGTGGGCCCCGGGTCTATTTCCTAACCCTAACCTATCTTTTCAATGGGCCCTTTGGAGAAGGCCTTTCTGTCTATGAGTGCAAGAGGCCTTTGTGAGAGATTTTGACAAAGGCAGTCCAAAAAATTTCCCTGCGCTCCAGGGACTCGTCCTCCTAGTATGTGGCAGTGGGGCCCCTAGGCATCCGGGACGCGAAGTTTGGAGCCCCTCGGACCCCCCGGGGGCCGAGCAGCGGCCGAGGACACGTGCAACTTATCGCATGCGTTTTCATAGGTGGTTCGTGGACAGCGGACCGAAAGGTCCGATTGGCCCGAAACTGTCGTCAGCGCCTCGTCGGGGGCCCGGGGCCGTGCCTAGAGCCCCGTGTCCCTTCGACCCGTTTTCGTGCTTAATTGGCCCACTTGTCAACCAACAGCCTACATTAAATAGGTTGCAGGACGGACGTCTTGTAAGCAGGGGCTCAAAAGGTCGCAGGGCCTCCAAATTCGAGCACGGCGGTAGTCCAGGGGCCCCTGGGTCAGGACCCTTGACGCCAGGGTCCTAGGTGGGCCCCGGGTCTATTTCCTAACCCTAACCTATCTTTTCAATGGGCCCTTTGGAGAAGGCCTTTCTGTCTATGAGTGCAAGAGGCCTTTGTGAGAGATTTTGACAAAGGCAGTCCAAAAAATTTCCCTGCGCTCCAGGGACTCGTCCTCCTAGTATGTGGCAGTGGGGCCCCTAGGCATCCGGGACGCGAAGTTTGGGGCCCCTCCGGACCCCCCGGGGGCCGAGCAGCGGCCGAGGGACACGTGCAACTTATCGCATGCGTTTTCATAGGTGGTTCGTGGACAGCGGACCGAAAGGTCCGAATTGGCCCGAAACTGTCGTCAGCGCCTCGCGGGGCCCCGGGGCCGTGCCTAGAGCCCCGGTGTCCCTTCGAACCCGTTTTCGTGCTTAATTGGCCCACTCGTCAACCAACAGCCTACATTAAATAGGTTGCAGGACGGACGTCTTGTAAGCAGGGGTCAAAAGGTCGCAGGGGCTCCAAATTCGGCACGGAGGTAGTCCAGGGGCCCCTGGGTCAGGACCCTTGACGCCAGGGTCCTAGGTGGGCCCCGGGTCTATTTCCTAACCCTAACCTATCTTTTCAATGGGCCCTTTGGAGAAGGCCTTTCTGTCTATGAGTGCAAGAGGCCTTTGTGAGAGATTTTGACAAAGGCAGTCCAAAAAATTTCCCTGCGCTCCAGGGACTCGTCCTCCTAGTATGTGGCAGTGGGGCCCCTAGGCATCCGGGACGCGAAGTTTGGGGCCCCTCGGACCCCCCGGGGCCGAGCAGCGGCCGAGGACACGTGCAACTTATCGCATGCGTTTTCATAGGTGGTTCGTGGACAGCGGACCGAAAGGTCCGATTGGCCCGAAACTGTCGTCAGCGCCTCGTCGGGGCCCCGGGGCCGTGCCTAGAGCCCCGTGTCCCTTCGACCCGTTTTCGTGCTTAATTGGCCCACTTGTCAACCAACAGCCTACATTAAATAGGTTGCAGGACGGACGTCTTGTAAGCAGGGGCTCAAAAGGTCGCAGGGCCTCCAAATTCGGCACGGCGGTAGTCCAGGGGCCCCTTGGTCAGGACCCTTGACGCCAGGGTCCTAGGTGGGCCCCGGGTCTATTTCCTAACCCTAACCTATCTTTTCAATGGGCCCTTTGGAGAAGGCCTTTCTGTCTATGAGTGCAAGAGGCCTTTGTGAGAGATTTTGACAAAGGCAGTCCAAAAAATTTCCCTGCGCTCCAGGGACTCGTCCTCCTAGTATGTGGCAGTGGGGCCCCTAGGCATCCGGGACGCGAAGTTTGGGGCCCCTCGGACCCCCCGGGGCCGAGCAGCGGCCGAGGACACGTGCAACTTATCGCATGCGTTTTCATAGGTGGTTCGTGGACAGCGGACCGAAAGGTCCGATTGGCCCGAAACTGTCGTCAGCGCCTCGTCGGGGGCCCCGGGGCCGTGCCTAGAGCCCCGTGTCCCTTCGACCCGTTTTCGTGCTTAATTGGCCCACTTGTCAACCAACAGCCTACATTAAATAGGTTGCAGGACGGACGTCTTGTAAGCAGGGGCTCAAAAGGTCGCAGGGCCTCCAAATTCGGCACGGCGGTAGTCCAGGGGCCCCTGGGTCAGGACCCTTGACGCCAGGGTCCTAGGTGGGCCCCGGGTCTATTTCCTAACCCTAACCTATTTTTTCAATGGGCCCTTTGGAGAAGGCCTTTCTGTCTATGAGTGCAAGAGGCCTTTGTGAGAGATTTTGACAAAGGCAGTCCAAAAAATTTCCCTGCGCTCCAGGGACTCGTCCTCCTAGTATGTGGCAGTGGGGCCCCTAGGCATCCGGGACGCGAAGTTTGGGGCCCCTCGGACCCCCCGGGGCCGAGCAGCGGCCGAGGACACGTGCAACTTATCGCATGCGTTTTCATAGGTGGTTCGTGGACAGCGGACCGAAAGGTCCGATTGGCCCGAAACTGTCGTCAGCGCCTCGTCGGGGGCCCCGGGGCCGTGCCTAGAGCCCCGTGTCCCTTCGACCCGTTTTCGTGCTTAATTGGCCCACTTGTCAACCAACAGCCTACATTAAATAGGTTGCAGGACGGACGTCTTGTAAGCAGGGGTCAAAAGGTCGCAGGGCCTCCAAATTCGGCACGGCGGTAGTCCAGGGGCCCCTGGGTCAGGACCCTTGACGCCAGGGTCCTAGGTGGGCCCCGGGTCTATTTCCTAACCCTAACCTATCTTTTCAATGGGCCCTTTGGAGAAGGCCTTTCTGTCTATGAGTGCAAGAGGCCTTTGTGAGAGATTTTGACAAAGGCAGTCCAAAAAATTTCCCTGCGCTCCAGGGACTCGTCCTCCTAGTATGTGGCAGTGGGGCCCCTAGGCATCCGGGACGCGAAGTTTGGGGCCCCTCGGACCCCCCGGGGCCGAGCAGCGGCCGAGGACACGTGCAACTTATCGCATGCGTTTTCATAGGTGGTTCGTGGACAGCGGACCGAAAGGTCCGATTGGCCCGAAACTGTCGTCAGCGCCTCGTCGGGGCCCCGGGGCCGTGCCTAGAGCCCCGTGTCCCTTCGACCCGTTTTCGTGCTTAATTGGCCCACTTGTCAACCAACAGCCTACATTAAATAGGTTGCAGGACGGACGTCTTGTAAGCAGGGGTCAAAAGGTCGCAGGGCCTCCAAATTCGGCACGGCGGTAGTCCAGGGGCCCCTGGGTCAGGACCCTTGACGCCAGGGTCCTAGGTGGGCCCCGGGTCTATTTCCTAACCCTAACCTATTTTTTCAATGGGCCCTTTGGAGAAGGCCTTTCTGTCTATGAGTGCAAGAGGCCTTTGTGAGAGATTTTGACAAAGGCAGTCCAAAAAATTTCCCTGCGCTCCAGGGACTCGTCCTCCTAGTATGTGGCAGTGGGGCCCCTCAGGCATCCGGGACGCGAAGTTCGGAGCTGCTCGGACCCCCCGGGGCCGAGCAGCGGCCGAGGACACGTGCAACTTATCGCATGCGTTTTCATAGGTGGTTCGTGGACAGCGGACCGAAAGGTCCGATTGGCTCCGAAACTGTCGTCAGCCGCCTCGTCGGGGCCCCGGGGCCGTGCCTAGAGCCCCGTGTCCCTTCGACCCGTTTTCGTGCTTAATTGGCCCACTTGTCAACCAACAGCCTACATTAAATAGGTTGCAGGACGGACGTCTCTGTAAGCAGGGGTCAAAAGGTCCAGGGGCTCCAAATTTGACACGGCGGTAGTCCAGGGGCCCCCGGTTCAGGATCCTGGGTTTCAGGGTCCCAGGTTGTTGTTAAAAATTTCCCTGCACTCTAGAGATCTCTCGTCATGATATGTGGCAGTGGGGCCCCTAGGCTACCAGCATGCAAAGTTTGAGGGGCTCAGAGGTCGATTTGGTGGAAATAGGCACTTAGGTGGACGTTTAGGCTGTTCGTGGGACGTGAGGAAGACCACGGTGAAGAGTAGTCAGCTAGGGGGACGTTTAGTCACTCCGTGGACGAAGGCACTTAGGTGGACGTTTAGGCTGTTCGTGGGACGTGAGGAAGACCACGGTGAAGAGTAGTCAGCTGGGGGGACGTTTAGACACTCCGTGGACGAATTGGTGCAAATAGGCACTTAGGGGGACGTTTAGGCCGTCCGCGGGACGAGAGGAAGACCGCGGTGAAGAGTAGTCGGCTAGGGGGACGTTTAGGCACTCCGTGGACGAATCTGAGAAAAATAAGCGCTTAGGGGGACGTTCAGGCCGTCCGTGGGACGTGAGGAAGACCGCGGTGAAGAGTAGTCGGCTATGGGGACGTTTAGGCACTCCGTGGACGAATCTGAGAAAAATAAGCGCTTCAGGAGGACGTTTAGGCCGTCCGTGGACGTGAGGAAGACCGCGGTGAAGAGTAGTCGGCTAGGGGGACGTTTAGGCACTCCGTGGACGAATCTGAGAAAAATAAGCGCTTAGGGGACGTTTAGGCCGTCCGTGGGACGTGAGGAAGACCGCGGTGAAGAGTAGTCGGCTAGGGGGACGTTTAGGCACTCCGTGGACGAATCTGAGAAAAATAAGCGCTTAGGGGACGTTTCAGGCCGTCCGTGGGACGTGAGGAAGACTGCGGTGGAAGAGCAGTGAGCTAGTTGGACGTTTAGGCAGCTCTTGGGACGTGAGGAAGAGGGTAGCAAGCTAGGGGGACGTCTAGGCGCTTCCTTGGACGAAATGGTGAGAAATAGGCAGTTAGGTGGACGTTTAGGCGCTCCGTGGGCAAAGTGATGAAGAGTAGGCCGTTAGGGGACAAAAAGGCGGTTCGCGGATTGGACCCTCGGCACAGCTCAAGGGCGCCCCCAGAGGTGTCCACCCGGTGACTATTGCGCAATCTTGTGCGATAAACGCACTTCAGCGAAAAGCGCCAACCTGCGGCTTATTTAAGTGCGAAAATGGATCCGGATTTGGCCTACGGTCCCTTGTACAGCCTATGCGTCATATGGCAACTTATTTGAATGGGCCCAGGTCCCACGAAGTGCCTAGGTGTCCTAACTCCCCTCAGGAACCTGATGATCAGGTCGTGCTTCTCCAATGACTTACCATCAACTGCTTCGTGATAAGCGGCAATAGTGGCCACATACACCTTCAGGGTGGAGGGAGACAGCCTTCGCTCCAACCCATCTTGCAGGAAGGAAAGCACAACACTGATCAAGCATCTCTGGGGATCCTTTCGGCAAGAAGAGCACCAGTTGACGAAGAGGTTCCACTTTAACGCAGAGGTGTCTAGTGGACGACGCTCTCAGCGGAAGTGATGCTAGCCTCCACCGCAGGTGGCAGGGTACTCAAACCTGCCTTGTCCCATTCAGGAGCCACACGTGCAGCCTCCACAGATTGGGACGAGGGTGCCACAGGGTGCCCCGTCTCTGAGAGAGGAGGTCCTTCCTCAGAGGAATTGGCCAAGGAGGTGCTGTCGCAAGGAGAACCAACTCAGAAAACCAGGTCTTGGTGGGCCAGTAAGGGGCGACCAATATGACCTGCTCCTCGTCCTCCTTGATCTTGCACAGAGTCCGTGCGAGAAGGCTCACTGGGGGAAACGCATACTTGCGTAGGCCCCGCGGCCAGCTGTGCGCCAAGGCATCTGTGCCGAGTGTGCCCACGGTCAGAGAATAATACAGGGAACAATGGGATGAGTCCCAGGAAGTGAACAGATCTACCTGTGCGTCCCGAACTGGTCCCATATCAGCTGGACCGACTGGGGATGGAGTCGCCATTCGCCAGAGACTGGGCGGATACGAGACAGCTCGTCGTCTGCCTGGTTCCGCTCTCCTGGAATGTAAATAGCACGAAGGGACCTCAGGTGCTTCTGACTCCATAAGAGGAGGTGGCGTGCGAGTTGCGACATCCGACGTGAGCGTAGACCCCCCTGGTGGTTGATGTACGCTACTGTTGCGGTATTGTCTGAACGGACTAGTACGTGTTGACCCGTGAGCAACGCCCGGAAGCGGTGCAGAGCAAGACGTACTGCCAGCAACTCGAGGCAATTGACATGCATGAGGCGCTGGAGTCCTGTTCAGAAACCCGCGGCTGCATGGCCATTGCACATGGCACCCCAACCCATGGATGAGGCATCTGTGGAGACAACAACATGCCTGTAAACTCGCTGCAGGGGAACTCCGGCCTGTAAAAAGCTGAGGTTCGTCCACGAGAAGAAGGTCTGACGGCAGGTCGGAGTTACTGGAACTCTGAGTGTGCCGCGACGCCATGCCCACCTCGGGACTCGATCGTGAAGCCACAGCTGAAGCGGTCTCATATGAAGCAATCCAAGTGGCGTAGCTGCGGCCGCGGATGCCATATGCCCCAGGAGCCTCTGAAAAAGTTTCAGTGGGACCGCACTCTTGCCCTCGAACTGTCAAAGACAAGTCAGCAGTGAGTGTGCGCGCTTGTCCGTAAGCTGCGCAGACATGACAACCGAGTCTATCTCCATACCGAGAAAAGAGATTCTCTGCACGGGGCAAGCTTCTCCCAGTTGACCCGAAGGCCCAGACGGGCTAGGTGCCGGAGCACAAGATCTCTGTGCTCGCAAACCTGTTCTCGAGAGTGTGCTAGGATTAGCCAATCGTCGAGATAGTTCAGGATGCGAACCCCGTATTCGGGAAGGGAAACAAGGGCTGCCTAGACGATCTTCGTAAAGACGCGAGGGACAGAGCCAACTTCTGCGCGGCCGAGAACTGCTGGGCGAAGTCCTCGACTGCACCGCCAAAGAGGCCGGCCTGGGACAAGGGGTATCGAGCAGACGAGTCCGCTCGGCGTCCGCATGTCGGCCAGGTTCAGCCATAGGTGATGCTCCTGGACCATGTTAGTGGCCATGACCTGACCCAGGGAGCGTGCAGCCAACTTAGTCGCCCGTAGAGCGAGGTCAGTAGCCGCACGCAGTTCATCGAATGCCCCTGGGTCAGTCCCCGCTCGTGCAGGTCTCTGAGCAGCTTTGCTTGATAAACCTGCAGGGTGCTCATCGCATGCATGTTTATGGAGAGATATTGTTAAATTTGCAGATGACTCTGTGATTGTGTCGCTTCTTAATGAGTTTGAATCAGACTCTAGTCCAGTGACAGACCATTTTATCCAATGGTGTGATGCTTCATTTCTAAATATTAATGCTTCAAAGACAAAAGAGATGTCCATTGATTTCCGTACGAAGAACTCTTTACCTTTGTTACCTACTATCATAAAGGGACATCAGGTAGTGGTTACACAATATAACACAATATAAATATTTAGGGACTGTAATTGATGACAAACTACAATTTGAGGCAAACACTAATATCATTAGAGGAAAGGCTCTTCAGCGCATGTATTTTCTAAGGAATCTTCGAAGTTTTAACATGGATATTTCTTTTATGAAAATGTTTTATACCTGTTTTATTGAAGCTGTTTTAAGTTTTTCTATTATTTGTTGGTATGGCAACCTCAATGTTAAGAACAAGAGGAAGTTGACAAGTATAGTCACAATGTGCAGCAAGATAATCGGGATCAACTTAAGGACCATCACACAAATTTATGAGCATAGGATGATTAGGAAGGGCCAGTTAGTCCTTTCTGATGTTACTCATCCATTATGTACTGAACTTCAACTACTACCTTCAGGACTGAGATTTAAACTCCCCTTGTGTAAATCAAATAGATAAAGAAATTCCTTTATACCTGCTATAACTAGGTTTTTAAATTATCAATTGTAATTTGTGTGTTGTGTTATGTGTTGTTATAGTTGTATGTGTATACTGCTGTCTACACAAAAATTGCCTTTGAGGACAATAAAGTTTAAAGTAAAGAGGAAGCAGATCGAGTAACCGCTGCCGGGGACTCTCACAGTTAGATCACTGAGTCTCGATCTAAGTGTTGCGATGGTCATGTTCCCACAAAAGGCACATGAGTCATCCACAAGCGCTGCTCTAGCGTGCTCTAAAGCCCAGACACACAAAGCGCGCTCGTGCCCATCAGAGGAAGAGAGATATCGACCGCAACCAGAAGAACACGGGCGAGGCATCTTTAAAAGACGTTGCACCGTGCAGCTATTTTAGAGAGGAAAAAGCTCTGCAATGCTAAGGCGACCAGGGAAAAACACACAGTCTGGCAGTCCACTGCACAGAATGCAGGCAATGCAGAATTTCGCTGGGAAAATGCCGTCACACCAACACTGGAGAGCTCGCTCGTCTCGAAGAGGTGAGTCACAGCAGTAAATTCAGGAGATGTGGCTTGTGAAGGGAAGAGTTCTCTTGGCTCCGAAGCGAAAACATACTGCGGTCGCGTCCGCTTTCTCCTTTATACTCACAGGGTGAGGCGGAAATACGCTATGCAAATTCCGCCGACCCATGGCATTTCCTTGCCATTGACTTGTTTTTCAATTCTCAAAGAGGATTGGCTTTCTAACACGAAACCCCCATTCTCGTCATCCGACGTAACTCGGAGTGACTACGAAAGGGAACATTGTGCCTTGAATAAACTATCCAGTGTCCACAGATCAGCAACACCATGGATTTACTGTAGTAACACTAAATGTAACCATGGAAGTTTGGCAGGAATAGTAAGTTAGGCTACAATGCTTTCAAGTTACGTTACATCGGTTGTACATCGACATTATGAATAAAATTGCTACCCTAAAATGTTCATCTGAAATAAAAAATAAACCGTAGTTTATTATAATAATTATAATAATAATAATTATAACTATTACAATATTACATGACATTTTTTTCAAGCAGCTGTTTTTGTTTTATATTTTCCTAAGAATCAAGTATAGCTCCATCTTTGCTCAAAGTAAAAAAATGATCATACTTTATATAAAATGAACTCAACCGTGACACCAGTGTATCATATACAAAATCGTATACACAGAACCATTAATTTTGTGAACTGTTACACCCTATCGTTTCTTTTGGGTTGAATGATTCAACAATGATTCAATTTGGTGAAGTTCCGCCATTTCATGAAATTTGTGATGAAAAGATAAACACTCTCAAACCCACTACTGCATCTCGTTGCTGTCCGATGAAAACCCGTATGTCCATTTTGACGATTTTGAGATTTTTTCACGGATAGAATGTCCAGGTTCATTTCCGTATACAGCATGCGTCACATTATCTAAATGACCAATGAAAAGTTGTGAAATCATGTCATCTGATTTCCACGTATTTCCATTTGCTGTCAAAGCTGTCAATCACGCAGCGTATCTCCCATAGACAGTACGGTATCTCCCCGCCCTGTGGAGGCATCTCGCCGGTCTCGTGAAGTTTCTCGCCGGTCTCGTCTCTGAGACCCCTACACCTGCTATTATAATGCGATCTGTCTCCAGATAAGTTATCCGGATAATAAAAAAGACATGTTAATGCAAGGTATAAATACGTCGTGATCGGATTGTAATTCGGATCTGCCTGACCATCTGGAGGTAGTCTGGCTCGCATTGTGTTCGGATCTTTACTAGGTATAAACGCAATCTGGTTGAACCACATGTATATTTTACTCCTCCCAAAAATGCTAAAAAAAATAAACGAGTGAGAGCGTGTTATATAGGTTATGACACGTCTATAGATGTGACAGCGCTACTGCGACACCGCAGATGAGCAGCTGCTTCAAAAGTGTCACAGACACAATCATCTTCACAATCACACAATCATCTTCAAGTAAAGAAACGAAGTGATATTACAGGGCAGGCTGTTGCCACACTCTCTTATTGATGTATTTCTTTGATTTTGAAATTAGCTGATGATAATATGCAGCTCATATCTGTAATAAAATGCAGCTCATTTCCGACAAAATTACGGTAGGATTGTGTAAATAAAGTATCAGTCTAGCATCGCCATCCATGCCAGTGTATTGATTCATTGTCTCTTCATAGTTTGCAAGAGATATTTAATAAACCGAGCGTATTTAATAAACTGAGCGTAGCCTATTCATCTGTCAATATGAAACGCGATTTGGTCATTCTAATTAATGATCGGAAGAACGCGTATTGACCACCGTTACTATACAATATGCACGTATGTCCATTTAAACTCGATTTTGGGTAAAATATGGATTATATCATGACACTGGCAAGAATATGGTTACATTTAAAGATGTTGTGCCAAGCATGACAACGCTACGTTCAGCTGCTTTTGAAATTACATGTTTTTTTCACTTCCTGAAAAGTAACCGTTTTGGACATACGTGAGTTTCATCGAAGAGCAGCAACGATCTGTTTCTTTCACCTTGACTCAAATAACTTTTAATAATAAAACAAAATACACATTCTATAACAGATGTACAAAAAGAAATGTAATCAGATATAGACCTTTTTCACGAAAACCGGAAATACGTAATCGTTGTGGAAGCAGAATTCCTGTCAACCGTCAACACATCAGAAAAACATACCCGAGAAGAAAATTGATCAGAGAGTCTTCAAAACTTCGAAAAAATGTAAATCAGTCCTGGTCCAGTTGTTGATGACTTTGTAAAATGCTGTGGTGATGCTTGTCTGCAGCTGATATATCTAATACCAAAGATATGACTATTGATTTCAGAACTGAAGCTCATTCCTTCCAATATACATTCATTAAAGGTAAGAAGGTGGAGTGTGTGGAAAGTTATTAATATTTAGGAACTATTATTTACAATGAACTGCGTTTTGACGTGAATACCAAAAAGTAGTCTGTCAGTTTTATTTCAAGAGGCAAACTAAATACACGCATGAATCAAACATAACGAGGTGGAGACGTGATTCCAGATGAACAGGGCGATGAACGGGTGGATGATTGTGGGAGTGAGTTCAGGTGTGGAGACAAGAGGATCCTGGGAAGTGTAGTGCAGATGACAAAGACAGACTGGTGCAGACGAGGACTGTGACATTACTCCCACCTCCCGGTAGGTGTGACCTCATGCCGTAGAACGGGGAGGGAGGGTGGGCGCCCTGAAGGCTGGCCAGGGCGTGGCTAAACCAGGGACAGGGAGCCTCCAAGGCGGAGCAGAACGTGGATGTGACCAGGGCGGAACAGGCTGAGGGCGTGGCGGAGCAGGCTGAGAGGCGTGGCCAGGGCGGGCTGAGGGCGTGGCCGGGATGGTGGAAGACCCTTCAGGCGGCCACGGCAGTGAAGACCCTTCAGGCGGCCAGCGGCGGTGCGAGACCCTTCAGGCGGCCGTGGCTGGGACAAAAACTGGCAGAGTCCAGATTCCAACGATATATAACTTTTACTCACAATAAATCGGAAGCACGGATACAGGCAGAAGGCAGAAGCAACCACAGGGTAACATCAACATCGATTGACCAGGACAAACTGAAAAGAGGCAAACTAAATACAAGCATGAATCAAACATAACGAGCTGGAGACAGGTGAAACAGATGAACAGGACGATGACCGGGTGGATGATTGCGGGAGTGAGTTCAGGTGTGGAGACAAGAGGATTCCTGGGAAGTGTAGTGCAGATGACAAAGACAGATGAGGACTGTGACACCTACTGTTGTGTGTTCTAATTTATCTGGTTTTATATTGTGGTGTATATTTTTGTTTATTACGCTGGATACAAATTTCCCAGGATCTTAATAAAGTTGAACATGAACTAACGTTACTTCATAATACACAAATCATAAATAATAAACATAAACAATGACGGCTTAGTGAATGGTGACATGAGAAGTACAGAAGATCACAGGATCAATAACATCCCGCCAGATAGCCTGAATCCATTTCCGTCAAACTTCATCAACAGGGAACTGACGAGGGAAGGAATGAAAACGACAGATATGGCTGCTTTTGGGAATAACAAAAAAGATGTGCCTTTCGGTATGCAACAACTCTTACTAGTTGCCTGCAGCACTATCTGTTATGACTGGAGCAGAAGAAGATAACCATGACAATTGCGTATTTCTGGTCACAAATACGGAAGTTGTGAGAAAGGTCTATTGGATTTGACTCAAAACACAATGATTCAGAATTCCTCCCAATAATCCACCTTGACTTTCAGTAGTAGATGGAAAATGTTGGAAATATAAATAGATTCAGTTGAACAACATTCATTAATAAACCAACTCAGTTGATCAAAGTTTGTGAATCAAAGGATTCAGTTTAAAGATTTGTGTACACTTGGTAGCTTTTCCTTTGGCTAACTAGTTCAGCTCGGCCTGTGAGTGTGGCCTACTCAGCTCAACTCATATCAAATCAAATAATTTCAGAAATTTTCTCTCTCTGACGACACACCAGCCTGACGCATCCAAAGTTTCCAAGTACCCTCAATCACAGTTTCCCGTTCGATAATGATTTCAGTGAAACGAGTTTCTGGAGAAATGCTCTTTGTGCTCGGCCTTGTCTGACCTGTTCTCATCTGATTCCCTCATCTCTTCATGCTGACTGACTGCAGCGCCGACGCAAACTGTGGGCGGGTCTAATGAATATGCTGCTACTGTTGGCTCTCAGGGGTGTCAGTCAATGCAGCACAATCAGTGATAGGATGAATCATGTTTCTTTGTAGAAAACTTTAATTCTTTCTTTTTCTTAACTTTTTCCAACTCTCAAGTCATTTACTGGTGGCCTGGGATACCCGGGTTACAACTGTATTTCTAAAACAATGGTTCTAGCTTAGATTATAGCCCAGTGGTTTGGTCAGAGTGCATTAAGACAAAAAATGTAAGAATAAGAATGTAGCCTACTGGTGAAAGATTGTCTCTGCTTTGTTTTATAAGAAAATATTTCTGTCTAGAAATCTAATTTCCTAATTTTCCTGTACTGTCAATTTTTGATATAGTAGTGCTACTCATGTTTTAACACCAGGCATGCATAAAAGAGATGTTTTTTTATTTTTATTTCCTGTTTCAGAAAACCACTACAAAACATCGGACTGTAATGTATGAAGAATGAAACTATGGAAGGATTTACCATTGATATTACACATTTTTTAATGAGGAAAATGAGTTTAAAAAAATATAAGGAACATTTAATAGCACTATATATGGTAAATTGTTGATTTTGATATTTGGAATGAATGTTAGGTTCATTGGCCTAACTTTTTATTGTTTTTGATTAAATGTAGTATTTGTATTTGATTGTTGGGACCCCAGGAAGAGAAGGGACTGAATGGGGGATCCAAATAAAAAAATTAACGTCAGAACACAGAAAGAACAGTTACAGCCAATACAGGCAATTTACTTAGGAAAATAGAATTTAAATTTATTTTGACAGTTATAGCACCTTGTCTTGCCTGATCTGCACCACTTTTAGTAGTCCTAAGAGTGTGCCCATACATATGTCAAATTTATTGTAAATATTTCATTTCGTTTTGAAGTTTAAAAACTTATTTAACTTTGGGCATTATGTCAATCGCTAAAGCTATTTGCCTGTTTTCAAATTGCCTTTTTTTTCTTGATCAAACTAACATGAAGATAACAACATGTTTTTTTTTTTAAGTTTTAAACCTGGCATGTTTGGTATCATTGGACTCGGCAAGGAGTTAAGGAGTATAAAGAGGGCACTCCCGTGAAAAAAAGCTGGGTTGAAAATTATCAGGCTCCTTCAGGGCATTGTGCCAATGATGTATACTGGAGTTTTTTTAAGATACGCCAATGTATGCATGCCATTTTTTATTACGACTAATGGTTGGGTGCAGTAATTAGCCATTTTCATGACTTTTTCCCTGTTTTAGCGCCACCAAGTGGCCAATCGTCGCAATTTTATTCAGGTTACCTCAAAATGAGCTCATGAACATGTGTCCCAAATTTAGCGAAATATTTCATTCCTAACCGTTTATAAACGGTTACTGAACGGTTATAACCGTTTTAGTAAAAGTGGTTCTGGTGTCATCAAACATTTTGCTTCCCCTTATCAACCGACAATTGAAATTGTGATTTTTTTTATTTTTTTTATGATTATAGACAGGCAGACTCCAGTGAACATTTCTGCAGTGGTTTGGTTCAGATCGGGCCAAAAACCTAGGAGTAGTTAAAAAAAAAAAAAAATGCAATTTACTTGAAATTTTTTATGGAGCATTTTCCCCCTTATAACAGTTAAAGGGCCACAGGTGGACCGACATCAAATAAAAGTTTCCAGGCCTCTTTTGGGTGAGGTGACAGCATGCGCACGCCTGGTTTTGTGAGGTTTTATGCAAATCAGGCAGGGTAGAGGGCCGGTTTCAGCCATTTTATGGGATTTGCCATAGAAATACAACCTTTTGCCACCTTTTTAACAGTTATAGCGCCACCAAGTGGCCATTCGCCCTGCCCTTTTTCATGCGACCACAGAATGAGCTCTTACACAGGTGCGGTTGAGTTTGGTGCAAATATCTCATTCCGTTGACGAGCTATCCGCGATTTAGTGAAAGGGGCTCCTCCCACTTGGGACGTTTTGGTGGCCCTTAGGGGCCGTGAACCCAAATTTTTAACTTTTTTTTGATAATAATTGACATTCGGACATAGAATGACATTCCATAGAATCTTGCCGCATTGGTTTGGTTCCGGCAGGGCCAAAAACCTAGGTCTAGTTTGCAGAAGTAGGGTTTTACAAAAACACAAAATACCCGAAAATGTACCCAGGGTGACGAGCAAATCCGAGGCATGCGTCTCGTCCGACTGGAGCCAAGGATTCCAACGATGTAAAACACTTGAGCCTACGCCCGACGGTTTGAAGAGTTATGAGCCATTTCGTACTTTTGCCAGCTGTAGTGCCCCGTCAGGCCGATCAGGGAGTGCCTTTGTGACGCTGTCGGCGGTGTGAGTACTACCAGCCCCCAAAGTTTCAAGTCTCTAGGACTTACGGTTCGTCCTGCACGATCAGTTTTACATGGAGAATGTTGCATTATGGGTAAATTAATAATAACAATAGGGTTTCAGCACTTTGTGCTTGAACCCCTAATAATAGGGGCTAAAAGAGACTAAAAAGGCCCATAAAAGAAAAAAAACTTTGGGTCTACGCACTTGACGCTTGCGCTGCTGCGTTTCCAAAAACTTTATCAAGCTTTTTAACATGTGCCTTGGAGTGGAGAGAGTCGCTTTTTGCCTTTTTAGTTTATTTATCATGGAAATGTGGTGTTTTATTTTTTACCTTTTAAACAGCGCCACCTCCACCGATGGCCCGATCTCCATAAAACTTTGCACGCTCCTTAGAATAATATGGCGCACATGCTCAGCTAATTTGGTGAAGTTTTGAGAGAGCAGCCACTTTTCAGTCATTTAAATGTCATTCTGCATATGATTTTATGGAGCATTTTGCCCCTTTATAACAGTTAAAGGGCCACAACGTGGACCGACATTCCATAAAAGTTTCCAGGCCTCTACTGGGGTGAGGTGACGCATGCGCACGCCCAGTTTTGTGAGGTTTTATGCAAATCAGGCAGGTAGAAGGCCGCTTTTAGCCATTTTATGGGATTTGCCATAGAAATACAACATTTTGGCACCCTTTTAACAGTTATAGCGCCACCAAGGGGCCATCGCAAATATTCCGCTTTGTCTGTCGAGCTTATAGGCGATTTTAGTGAAAGGGGCTCCTCCCACTTGGGATGTTTTGGCAGCCCTTAGGGGCCGTGTAACCCAAATTTCAACTTTTGTTAATAATTATTGACATTCGAACTCCATAGAATCTTGCCGCATTGGTTTGGTTCCTGCTTGGGCCAAAAACCTAGGACTAGTTCGCAAAAGTAGGTTTTACAAAAAACACAAAATACCTGAAAATGTACCCAGGGTGACGAGGCTAATCCGGAGGCATGCATCTCTGTCCGGCTGGAGCCAAGGATTCCAACGATGTAAGACACTTTGAGCCTGCGTGTCTGACGGTTGAGTTATGAGCCATTTCGTACTTTTGCCCGGCTGTAGCGCCCGGTCAGCAGTGTTGTGCCAGTTCATACTTAAAAAGAACTAGCTCAAAGTTCAGTTCACACAGATGATAATGAACTAGTTCACGTTCATAGTTCATTTTTTTAAAAAATGAACTAAGTTCACATATCTAAAAATGAACTAGTTCACGTTCATTTGTTAAATTCTTTTTAAGATAGGCCACTATCTTACTCAATAGAACCTCTTTACCATCCATTACCAGCTGCAAATCACTGCCACTCCAAAACTAATCAAAATTATTGTACCAATAAACAAGAGACAATTATTATAGCCAGGAGAAAAATAATGTTGAGATAGAGAATATATTTACCCCTTAAATAATGTGTAATCATGATATGTAGAAATTGGAAAATATAAGGTACAATCAAGGTATACTGTATGTTCAGTGAAACTTTTATTTAGCCAGCATGAACCAAATTACCCAGGACTTTAAAAAGGTATATTCAGGATCATGGGGAAAAGATCAGTCTACTGACAAAAATCCAGCATATTCTGAACGGCAGTAACTATGTAAACCAGACCAAAGTAGTCATGTCATGTCAAATTTGCTTGGGCTTACCCTGCTCAATGTGCAATACTCAACACATTTTCACACCTTCAAAAGGAAGTAAACAGTGAGTAAATGATGAAAATGCCATTTACATTCATTTATAATAGAACAATCTTCCTGATTATATTTGTCTAAAGAAAATGAACAGCTACCAGCTGAACAACATAACTTACTACGCACAGTAGGCACTCTGATTCCATGTATGGGGCATTTATTATTCATATGACACACAAACACAAGTAGATAAGACCTGTTTAGTTCAAAAGATCACTAGTTATGGAAAAGCGCAGATCAGAGCGATGATACGAGCAGCGCAAGCGCGTCCAGGTGCTGCCCTGACGCGAGCGCCAAGTATGCACACTATTGCGGCATACTACCCTGCCTTCACGTTACCCCGTACAGTACCATGAATACTTCGACCTTGTCTAACATACCCAGTGATAATAGACAAAAGTCTCTCATGACTCCACCACAATACTGTCGCGGGGTGGATTCGGCGACTCAAAACGGGGGTCTGGAGGTAAAACCTGACTTTTCAAATGAGCGTGAATCGTGAACTGCGCGTGTGTGCTCGTTCCATTCCTGACAAAGTGAGCGCCGCTCTCGTTCGCGTTCATGGTAGGAAAAGTGATTCGTTCAGTTCAGCGTTCGGCGAAAATATGAACGAAGTTCAGTGAACGTCGTTCATTGGACGCCGTTCATGCACAACACTGCCCCGTCAGGCCGATTGGGGCGTGCCTTTGTGACGCTGTCGGCGGTGTGAGTACTACCAGCCCCCAAAGTTTCAAGTCACTAGGACTCACAGTTCATCCTGCACGATCAGTTTTACATGGAGAATGTTGCATTATGGGTAAATTATTCGTACTTGAACCCCTAATAATACAAAAAGAATAATCCAAGGCAAACAAAGAAACTCAGGTTTCTTGTACAAACTACAAGACAGTACAGGGATCATGACAGCCCCTTCCTCACAGGAGCAGTTTCCAGACGATCTTAAAACAAGGGGGGAGGTTGGAGTGGAGGCGGAACAGGAAAAGGGATGGAGGGCCAGGCCCATGCAGGGAACGGGGACCAGGATATGGTTCAGCGGACCTGGCTGTGCAGGCATGTGGTGATGAACAGTCTTTTGTGCGGCGGGTACGACGTGAAGTGCAGGCTCAGCAGGGCCGATGTGAAGAGGCTCGGCAGGACTGACTTGAAGACACTCATGCTTGGCAGGGCTGACTCTGTGAAGAGGCAGGTTCGGCAGGGCTGGCGTGGAGTGCAGGCTAGGCCTGCACAATAAATCGATTATAAAATCTGGCGATCTCGATTCACCCTGTTCACGATTAAATTTTTAAATGACTTCAATTTAAAACAAATAAAAAATAAAAATAAATAAATAAAATAATAAAAAATCGGCCTTTATTTTGAAAGGACAGCTCTTCACAAAGTTTCAGGGCTTCACCCTCAGCTATTGACAAAGCACCTTTTAGTCATGTGTTTCACTCGTCGAGCGAGCGCTGTAGTTCGGTAGTTCAATAAACAAAATGGAAATAGACGAAAACCCAGGTCTTAGTGACGAAAATCAGCCAACCACTCCAAGAAACCACTTCCGAAGAAAAGGCTCACATTCGGTGGTGTGGAAGTATTTTGGATACAAGGAAGAAGACGAGGGTAAGTCTAATGTGATTTGCAAGTTATGCTTCTGCCCTTGTTGCAGCACCACAAGGTAACACAACAAACCTTTACCAGCACCTGAAACGTCATCACAAAGTGCAATATGATGAAGCCATAATGATACAAGGCGGCAAGAGGTCTGAAAGTCGCCCAAAACGCAGACATCTATTACGGACACCTTGCACAATGCGACGCCATACCCACATAACTCCAGTAAGAGTAAGGAAGATAACAGGGCCATAGCTTACCATCTAGCAAAAGATATGGTTCCGAACATACAACGTAAAACGGACGAATTTAAAAAGATGATACATACATTGGACAAACGCTACTCAATACCATCCCGCAACTATTTTTCGTATGTTGCACTGCCAGCTATGTACAGAGAAAGTGTGCACTGTCGTCGAGGCAGAAGTGCAGCAAACGGATTATTTTTCAGCAACGACGGATTTATGGTCCAGCCGAACAATGGAACCGTACATGAGCCTAACTGTCCATTTCATAGCGACTGATTTCACTATGAAGAGCAAGTGCCTACAGACTGCTTTTTTCCCCGACGACCACAAAGGTGAGATCCTGGCACAGGGACTGAAGGATGCCCTAGCATCTTGGAGTTTAGAAGAGGAGAAAATGGCATGTATAACAACAGACAATGGATCAAACATAGTGAAAGCAATCTCCATCAACAAATGGAACAGGCTCCAATGTTTTGGCCATAGGCTACATCTGGCAATTGGTGAGTTGGTGTGTGTGACTGTGTGTCTGTCTGACTGTGTGTGGGCGTGCGTGTGTGTTTAACTGTTTGTGTCTGTGTGTGTTTAACTGTGATTGTGTGTGTGTGTGTGTTTGTTTATGTCCCTTTTGGGTACATTCACCAGAATACACACCAGTAAACTGAGGACCACCTAAAAAATTGGGGACATTTTCTATGTCCTCATTTGTTTGACTATATAATGGCATTCAGCATGCTCTAAAATGGTGTCCAGACTTAAAATCTCACTTGTCCCAAAAAATCACTTTTAAGTGATTTGTGTATGTGAAGTGTGTATCCCCCCCACTAAGTGTGTATAACACAGCGCCCTCTAGGAGTACTGCACTTCCGGAAAAGATACACACTTCGGGGATTCTGACCAATCAGAGCGCAGGAAGCCACTCTGAGAGCGGGACTTGATGATCTGACCAATCAGAGACCATTACGTCATCAACAAAGATGGCGGAGGCCAAAAAAATCATTATTATAAATAGATAAACAGTGAATCCACATTCATTTATAAATGAATTGCCAATAATTCTTATTTAAATAAACATTTACTAATTTACCCTGAGCAGCTGGAGCTTTCATGATGTATGTGAGCATGTTTTTAAACTTTAATCCTCGCAGTTTTGCTCGCGCATCAGAGTCTGCTCTATGTGTGTGTGTTTGAAGATCGCGCTGCTGCGCGTCACCGAGACTACACAGAGTATTAATCATGCAGCAACTAGTTTGAAGCGGGGAAGGGACAGACACATTACGTCATGTGAATTTTAAAAGTACGTTACATTTTTATTCCAAAAGCGGAGGAACAACTGATTAAATCTGTCAATGGGTGTGATGATTTACATCCGAGTTTGTTTAATAAAGACACACAAGCCACAAAAATATGTGAAAACATGCATAATCGCTTGCTTTTATGAGTGATTTACAACAAAAAAAGTGTTTTCTCTTACTTTGCGTTCTGCCGTTCTCTCTCACTCACTTCAATAGACTTCCCGGTGCGGCGGCCGCCGCCCCCACCCACCGCACGTGCAGGAGTCCGTAACCATAGCAACATATTCACTTACAGCAAACATTTCTCTATATTATATTATATTATATTATATTATATTATATAGAGGAGAGCAGTTACAGCAAATATTCTCATTATATTATATTATATAGAGGAGAGCAGTTACAGCAAACATTGACTTTATATTTTATTATATATTATATTATATAGAGAGCAGTTACAGCAAACATTCTCTTTATATATTTTATTATATTATATTATATAGAGGAGAGCAGTTACAGCAAACATTCTCTTTATATATTTTATTATATTATATAGAGGAGAGTAGTTACAGCAAACATTCTCTTTATATATTTTATTATATTATATTATATAGAGGAGAGTAGTTACAGCAAACATTCTCTTTATATATTTTATTATATTATATAGAGGAGAGCAGTTACAGCAAACATTCTCTTTATATTATATTATATTAGATATATTGCATTATTTTATATTATATATCTAGGAGAGCAGTTACAGCAAACATTCTAATATATTATTACAATAATTATACTGACGTTTTTTCAGTCGCTTATTTGGTGCATCTCTCAGATCACAACTAAAATTCTTGTTTTAGACATCATCATCTAGTCACTTATGCACATCATAAAAGCAGTTTATCATTCTTTTGAACAAATTGCAAATGCTTTGGTACAAGTGTCTGCTGATTCTTAAATTATTAATTGCTTATATCATGCTTATCAAAATATATTATACTGGTTCTCTGTTGAATAGTCTCAATACATATAGCCTAGGCATTAGTTGCATAAGTCATTAAATGCAGAATGGTAAGTGCATTAAATGCATAAGTCATTAAATGCAAAACTAGTTGTCACAAACTGTCAAACATATTTTCTATACAATTCTATTAGACTTTTTCTGTCTTGAATTGTTGAATTGCAGATGTGAATTCTGTATTTCACTAATGAAGGGGAATGTAAAGCATTAGATCAATCAATGATCACCAGTTCTCTATAATCGCTCAGAGTGCATCTCATGATCTATGGCATATAGAGAACAACACACATCACACACTCTGAGAACAGAAGAAACAGGGGAAACAGCTAAAGAGAAGAAGAGGAGTAAGGATGTGTGGCGGATACAGAGGTAAAACAGAGGAAGACTGTAGGTTTCTGAAGAAAAAAGGGCCGCTTTTGTAATCATGTTCAGTCATGACCTCATGGATGAGACGGGTTGAAAGGTGAGCCATGAGAACAACGTGTGTGTCCTCAATCATTCAAGCATTTGATTTGTTGACAGAACAGGTGTGTGATCAGACAGTGTTCACTATAGGCTACTGTCCACCATAAGTCTTTTTCTTTATTGCAATGACATTACTATACTGTAAGGACATGACAAAACTGTAATTTTTTAACACACCAACAGTGTATCTGTGAGTCCAGTCTCATCTTGAGCAGGGATGGGCAACTCCGGTCTGAGGCCCACTGTCCTGCAAAGTTTAGCTCCAACACTGACAAAAATTTGTTTTTTATCTTGAAAGCATTGATTAGCTTGTTCAGATGTGTTTACAGTTTTTCTCAGTCGCTTTGGTGCATTTCTCACATCACTATTTACATTTGCACAACAGTTAGTTCAACCTCCACAAGATTTTGTCATTTGTGCACATCATAGTAGCAGTTTCTCATTCCTTCCAACAAATTGCAAATGCTTTTGGACATGCATCAACTGCTTTTATACAACTCACTGCTGTTTTATAACATTATCATTTGCTTATGTAATATCAGTCCAAATTAACTATACTTGTGAATGCTGAATAGTCATTCCATATAAAACTAATAGTCCCCATTTCATTGCTTGAGTCATCACATACAAAAATGTTAAACTAGTTGTCAAAATCCATCAAGCAAAAAAAAAAAATTATCTTAAAAAAAATCTTTTTTATCCTAAATTGAACAATTTCTCGCAGAACCTCAGCTTTCACTGATGAGAAGAGATGTGCATGAATGATTTACAGTACATGTATGTTGTATGTTCAGTTCCAATATGTACTGTGATATTGTTTACAGTTGTGCACAGATCTACCCAAAGGGAGTTTATGTTTGTTGTAAATAAGGGTGTATTTTTTCTTTTGCACAATGCTCTGAACAAATTAGAATTGCAAAGACCATGCAGTAAAAATGTGAAACATACATATTCAGTGTCTTGTACTCAGATTACTGTACAACACTAAATACAGTAATGTGAAACTTTACTGTATAGTTTTCAAATGACTGAGCAAATAGTTTATAGGACTGTCTTGAGCATTTTCAGGTAGTGTCACCAAGATCTGACTTTTTTGCATTGGCAAACACTTACAGAGTAAACTGTCATAATGAAAACATGACAGCCATTTGACTATCTTGTTCATAAACACTGGTATTAGGACTTTTCATCTTGACGACACTGACACTTTCAATGACATGAATACTTGCTTTTGAGGAATGAGTTATACATTTTGAGCAAGTGACACACTTTTGCAGGTTAGTTGCAAGTTTTGCAGTTTTCACTAATTGTTTTGAGAACTGCATTAACTGTTGTGCAAATGTAAATAGTGATGTGAGAAATGCACCAAAGCGACTGAGAAAAACTGTAATAGGCTATATGCACACATAAGTTCCGCATTTGACGCAAGGATCCTCGTCAGTTTCCGGTTGGGGAGATTTAAAGCGGAGGAAAACCAAGGAAAACAGGATTATGGCAGAGTCTTCAAAATTAAGAGTGTTTGCTCATCTGCAATACGTCTATAGGACGTTACCTGTCAAATAGACGTTTAGAAGATGTCTTTAAGATGTAACGATTTAGAATGTATGTTAAACTGACATCTTAAAGCTGTCTATCAGATGTTAGTAAACAGCAGATGCTTTCCAGAAGAAGTGATCTTTAACAGACATCTTGCAGATACGTCAGGTCAAGTATATTTACAGTATATAGCACTTTTCAAAATATAGATTGCATCAAAGCAGATTCACAGTATCAATCAAAACATAATAACAATGTTTGTTTCTTAGTGGAAAACATCAACGTTTGGTAGAGCTGATAACTATAGTATGTGCGCATGTACGTGTGCTATAGTGACTGATAAGAACTGTTTATGGGAGAGCAGTTGCAGCTATTGAGAGATAGATGAATAGATAGACAGACAAGAACAGACAGACAGACAGACAGACAGACAGACAGACAGACAGATAGATAGAGCAGAATAGTCATACAAAAGAACAAAAAAGTGTTTAAAAGTATCATGAATCCAGCTGACACGTTTAAATGTTTGTTTACAGAAATATTCTGTTCTGTCTTTGATTATAAAAGCCATTGGATCTGCACCTAACCCTTACTTTGCTGTGTTACTGTCAGTATGACAGAGACCTGCTCATTCTGTGATCTGCCAGATCGCCCTCCCCCACACTGAGACTAATTGCGCGCGTGCGCCCTTCCCCCACTGCACTGACTGAGTCCAAAGTCCGAGACTGAGTGCACAGAGAGAGCTGAACTAACAGGCACTGACGGTGACAGACAGGTAGATAGCTAAGCAGAAGTGCTGCTCAAAAGATGACAATCTTTTGTGGCTATGGGTTTTTAAAGCACTTTTATAAGGCCTATCCCCCATCTTAACTCAAATAAATTTAGAACATAGACTCGTGCAAAAACTAGAGAGCTTGAATATCAGCCCTCCTGTGTATTTGCAGACATTAATTTACTATTTTGATTAATCAATGTTATTAGTAGAACAGAAGATGGCTGTTCAATCTAGGTTTCTCATTTAGGTATTATGTGCTCTTTTAAACTTGTGCTTGTACGGACATGCGCACACGGTTCCTAGTTTGAGTCGGCTGGGGGTTCGTTTAAGCAGGGTGGTAAAAGTACTCAAAAGTTATACTCAAGTAAAAGTATATATACTTAAATAAAATATTACTCCAGTAAAAGTAGAAAGTCCTCCTTTCAAACATCACTTGAGTAATAGTACAAAAGTATTCGATTTTAAAAAGTACTTAAGTACCGAAAGTAAAAAGTAAACATTCCAATGAACTGTAAATATACATAATTAAGCAGAACAATTATTTTGAGGGGGGTTTGCAATTATTTAATTGAACAAATGATGAGATTACATCATTTTTCAGATTACTGCAATTAAGAATTTGTTAGATTTGCAATAATAAAAGACAATTACAGGAGATTTAAAGGCTGTTAAATATGTTCTATAGCACTGTGTTGTGTTTGTTACATTTTACTGTTTAGAAGATTGATCTCCTTTAAATCTCCTTTATAAATGCTTTACAAGGCATGAATACTCACTTTAGATGAGCTCACACACATAGTTAACTGACCACTAGTAAATGCTTTATAACTACCTGTATTTACTACATTTACTTAAGTGATCTTATGAATGACTGACAACTCTTAAATAACTGGTTTGTAAATAATGCTATACTTCATTTCAGGGGTTGGGTGTTATGGCAACAATATCATATCACGATTTTTTTTTTAGGAAAATCACGATCACGATTTTTTTATCACGATTCTTTTTGAAGTTTTACTATTTTGCAAGTGGATGTTCATTACAGCCAAACTAATGTCCCTATGTTAAAAACAAAGCCTTAGGTAACAAAAGAAAAAGAAAGGCATACATTTAGGCCAGTGGTGAAGATAAAAATCTTCGTCATTATTTTCTTTGTTATTAAAAAAAATTAGACAAGATAAACATTACACAAATTAATATTCAAATTAAATAAACAGTGCTTTTTTTCAAATGCAGTAGGTGTATTTAACAGTAGCATTAAAGAAAGTAATTAAATGAACAAATATTAAATTAAAACACTACATAGACTTCACTATTATTGATTCTTATTAAAGCTACTATTAAAGTTCTCAGTCAGTGAGTGATTTTCTCCTTGTGTTTTTTTATTTATTATTTTTTTTATTAACACTAAAGGGATAGTTCCCTCAAAAATGAAAAAAAATGTCTTAATTTATTCTCTCAAGATGTTTTAAACCCGAGTTTCTTTCTTCTGTTGAAAATAAAAGTTATTTTGAATAATGTGGGTAACCGAACAGTTGCTGGTCCCCAGTGTATAGTTTTTTTTTTCTCTCCTGGAAGTTAATGGGGACCAGCAACTGTTTGGTTACCCACATTCAAAAAAAATCTTTTGTATTCAGCACAAGAAAGAAATTAATACAGGTTTGGAACAACATTAGAGTGAGTAAATAATGACAGATTTATTTATTTATTTTTGTGAACTATCCCTTTAAGTAGGCTACAAGCAGCAGCACTATTTACTAGTGTCGCTTAGACCAGCACGCGACGCGTTTAATATAGACGCATATTACAACAGATTTTCTCTCAAATGTTTGCTTTCACTTTAGTCATAGCCAATTATTTTTATGTAAACATTGTGTGTATTTTACAGTATTAGCATAACAAGACTCGAAAGAGAACTTAGTCCAGTATTCAGGCGCTGTTTGACAGGCTTCTGTCTGCGAGCGTCGGGGGTTTGCGCTCAGGAAAGCGGACGTTAGAACAGCGCATCAGCACGTGAATTAAATGTTTAACCGGCAAGGCAAATAATGAACTTTGGTGAATTGCAGTGTCCCGGACCGGACCTATTCATTAACGTGTGATGTGTAGGCTACGTCGCGTTGTAGGCTACAAATGAGACCGAGGCGCCAGAACTGAACTGATAGAAAGCACTGTAACACGGTCGTGGCAGGCAAAGAAGACATTTCAGCCGATAAGAATCTTACTTAACTTCAGTGAATTCAAACATATCCTTGAGATATGGCCATGGGAGATCCCTGTCGCGAATCTCGGGATCATTTCTGCTGACAGCGAGAGCTGCTACTGTTTCTGTGGTCATCATCTTCCACTGAACTGGCGAACTGAACAAACTGCTATGTGAGCGTATGCTGACAAAGAGCGTGAGCGCGTGCGTTCTTTTTTTTCTAAAGAAAACCACGTTTTTCATTGGTTTGGAAAGCCAAGTGTAATAAATACTCGGAGCGGGCATGGGGAAATGTATCGGAGTAAAAAGTAAATTTTGCCTTTAATATTGTAGTGGAGTAAAAGTGAAAGTAGGTGCAAATAAAACATACTCAAGTAAAGTACAGATCCCGAAAAAAATACTTAAGTAAAGTAACGAAGTATTTTTACTCCGTTACTTACCACCACTGCGTTTAAGTGATCATGTGCTCTGCCCACTAAGACTTAATTACTCCACCGCAGTTTTTTGTGTGTGTGTGTGTGTTTGAAGAGCACTATTGTGATTTTTTTATTTACAGAGTTTTTTTATTTGGTCAAATAAAAATAGTTACAATTTCAACGTGAAATACAAAATGTAACTACGTCATTGACGCAAGTCTGCGAGCACTGTATTTTCCCGGGAAACCCAGACACGTGACAGTGGGTCGCGAAACAGACGACAATCCCCTACCTACCACGCAGAAAAGGTGAGATCAATTCTTTTTGTCCTGAGAATGCATGATATAACTAAATACAGTGTGAAATATGGAAGTTTATTTTAAGTAAGTGGTTTATTTTAGTGGTTTGATTGTTTTTTTTTACTTCTTGGTTGTAATTGATTTGCTTCTAATTTGATGATTTGTTGCAATAAGTGCAAAAAGTGTATTGCCTACTTGTACTAGAAGATTCCAAATTAATCGAAACAACCGAGTCAGTGATAGCCTATCATTGTTTTTTTCTCAAAAGTGTTATAGCTTCTGTAATTTTAAATAATTAATTATATATTTTATATATCATATATATATATATATATATATATATATATATATATATATATATATATATATATATATATATATATATATATATATATTATTTATGTTACATATGACATTATTTGCCCAAAGTATTTTTTTTCCAGTGAAATGTTTTATTTGTTTATATTATTATTTATCTTTACATAACTTTTTTTGGTAAATGACGGTACATATAGTATTTTTATTGTGTGTTTCAATGTCCAAAGCAGACAAAAAGCACATTAAAAATAGTCCCTTTGAATCTAGCTGGTTGACTGAAAATCTCTTGTATGCTGTAGCTCTTAATTCAGCTTTGAATATACAGTAGATTGATGTCAATTGTGTTCACAAGACACAGAAGAACAAATGTTTATTGGCATGTTGCCTTTTTTTATCTAAATTCCTGTTGTTAGCTGATCACACATGCTGTCATTGAATAGAGCTCTGTGATATAGGCTAATGTAAATATATACTTTAGTGTTGAACAGAAAAAACAACACAGGTTTGAAACAACATGAGGCTCAATTGGAACAAATAACATAATTGTATGTTAATTACGTATGTTTTTGGGTGAACCATCAAGATTTTTTAAATATGCTTGTTTATTTCATTCACATTATATTTATTTTAATTTATTTTTTCCACTCATTTCAAGAAAGAAAGTCGCCATGCCTGGAAATCAAATCGTAAAAAAAACACTGCAGGATGCTGAGCATCACATTTCCCGTGAAACCAACAAGCCTGTGCTTCTAGAGCAGTTCATCAGCAAATGTAAAGGCAAGTATTTCTGACTAAGCAGTTTAGTACTAATGTTAATCTACAAAACTGAGAATTTAATGTGAGGCGAGTGTGCACCTCTCACTGCACCTGCATGTCT
Source organism: Hybognathus amarus (assembly GCA_030378365.1). Lineage (NCBI taxonomy): Eukaryota > Metazoa > Chordata > Actinopteri > Cypriniformes > Leuciscidae > Hybognathus > Hybognathus amarus. The sequence continues at coordinate 124,928 of JAQIUQ010000242.1, forward strand.
CACTGCACCTCTCACTGCACCCCCACAGCACGTCTCACCGCACGTCTCACCGCACCTCTCACCGCACGTCTCACTGCACGTCTCACTGCACGTCTCACTGCACCTCTAACTGCACCTCTAACTGCATCGTCTCACTGCACCTCTCACTGCACCCCCACAGCACGTCTCACTGCACGTCTCACTGCACCTCTAACTGCACGCTCTCACTGCATCGTCTCACTGCACCTCTCACTGCACCCCCACAGCACGTCTCACTGCACGTCTCACTGCACCTCTAACTGCACCTCTAACTGCATCTCTCACTGCACCTCTCACTGCATCTCTCACTGCACCTCTCACTGCACCCCCACAGCACGTCTCACTGCACGTCTCACTGCACCTCTAACTGCACCTCTAACTGCATCTCTCACTGCACCTCTCACTGCACCTCTCACTGCACCCGCACGCACGTCTCACTGCACGTCTCACTGCACGTCTCACTGCACGTTCTCACTGCACGTCTCACTGCACGTCTCACTGCACCTCTAACTGCACCTCTAACTGCACCTCTAACTGCATCTCTCACTGCATCTCTCAATGCATCTCTCAATGCATCTCTCACTGCACCCCCACAGCACCTCTCACCGCCACCTCTCACCGCACGTCTCACCGCACCGTCTCACCGCACGTCTCACCGCACGTCTCACTGCACCTCTAACTGCATCTCTCACTGCACCTCTCACTGCACCTCTCACTGCACGTCTCACTGCACGTCTCACTGCACGTCTCACTGCACGTCTCACTGCACGTCTCACTGCACGTCTCACTGCACGTCTCACTGCACGTCTCACTGCACGTCTCACTGCATCTCTCACTGCACCTCTCACTGCACCTCTCACTGCACCTCTCACTGCACGTCTCACTGCACGTCTCACTGCACGTCTCACTGCACGTCTCACTGCACGTCTCACTGCACGTCTCACTGCACGTCTCACTGCACGTCTCACTGCACGCTCTCACTGCACGTCTCACTGCACCTCTCACTGCACGTTCTCACTGCACGTCTCACTGCACGTCTCACTGCACCTCTCACTGCACGTCTCACTGCACGTCTCACTGCACCTCTCACTGCACGTCTCACTGCACGTCTCACTGCACGTCTCACTGCACCTCTCACTGCACCGTCTCACCGCACGTCTCACCGCACGTCTCACCGCACGTCTCACCGCACGTCTCACCGCACCGTCTCACCGCACCTCTCACCGCACCTCTCACCGCACCTCTCACCGCACCTCTCACCGCACCTCTCACCGCACCTCTCACCGCACCTCTCACCGCACCTCTCACCGCACCTCTCACCGCACCTCTCACCGCACCTCTCACCGCACCTCTCACCGCACCTCTCACCGCACCTCTCACCGCACCTCTCACCGCACCTCTCACCGCACCTCTCACCGCACCTCTCACCGCACCTCTCACCGCACCTCTCACCTGCACCTCTCACCTGCACCTCTCACCGCACCTCTCACCGCACCTCTCACCGCACCTCTCACCGCACCTCTCACCGCACCTCTCACCGCACCTCTCACCGCACCTCTCACCGCACCTCTCACCGCACCTCTCACCGCACCTCTCACCGCACCTCTCAACTGCACGCTCTCACCGCACCTCTCACCGCACCTCTCACCGCACCTCTCACCGCACCTCTCACCGCACCTCTCACCGCACCTCTCACCGCACCTCTCACCGCACCTCTCACCGCACCTCTCACCGCACCTCTCACCGCATCTCTCAACTGCACGTCTCACCGCACCTCTCACCGCACCTCTCACCGCACCTCTCACCGCACCTCTCACCGCACCTCTCACCGCACCTCTCACCGCACCTCTCACCGCACCTCTCACCTGCACCTCTCACCTGCATCTCTCACTGCACCTCTCACGTGCACCTCTCACTGGATCTCTCACTGCACCTCTCACCGCACCTCTCACCGGATCTCTCACCGCACCTCTCACCGCACCTCTCACCGCACCTCTCACCGCACCTCTCACCGCACCTCTCACCGCACCTCTCACCGCACCTCTCACCTGCACCTCTCACCTGCATCTCTCACTGCACCTCTCACCTGCACCTCTCACTGGATCTCTCACTGCACCTCTCACCTGCACCTCTCACTGCACCGTCTCACTGCACGTCTCACTGCACGTCTCACTGCACGTTCTCACGTGCACCTCTCACACGTGCACCTCTCACCGTGCACCTCTCACCTGCACCTCCCACCTGCACGTCTCACTGCACCTCTCACCTGCACCTCTCACTGGATCTCTCACTGCACCTCTCACCTGCACCTCTCACCTGCATCTCTCACTGCACCGTCTCACTGCACGTCTCACTGCACGTCTCACCTGCACCTCTCACCTGCACCTTCACTGCACCTCTCACAGGGCCTGCTCTTCTCTTCTCCCTGGGCTCCTTACTCTTACTCATCCAGACATTACAGTTTTAGTCTTTTTCTGTTTCCAAAAACATCACTCCTCAACGTCATCCTTTTACTATATTAGCGTTCAATTAAATAAATTATTTTATTTAAATTATTTTTTTTATTCTCCCAAAAAGAAATGGAAGGACAGTGAGGTAAAAGCAGTAGAGAGACACATGAAGTTCATCAAGACATGCCATGTTCCTGGTAAGCAAGACTGTATGCATTCACACAGAGCCAGAAGCTTTGAAACAGCGAACATGGACAGGTGTGAAAAATGATGTGCAGAACAGGATCACGATTCTTGAAATAAAGGGTGGTGTGTAGGGCTTAATACAGTGTCTGCTTGAACAAGAATAAAGTTCAACATAAGCATAAATACCAATGAAATTGGGGTCTACAATGTATACATTTTATTTAGTTAAACATGACACAGATATAACATTGCGACTATATTTACTGTTATGAAAAACAGATGTGTGAGCATTCAGTGGAACTGAAGGTGTGAGAATCCGGCCAATGGTGGATTAGTTGTGTCGTCATCAGAGCTTGTGAGTCGCTCTGGAGAAACTGCACTGGCTGGGTCTTCCTGCTCTCCAATCGCTCTCACCGGACTCTGATGTCACACGGCAGAGTCACAGGGCTTCGCTGTCTGAAGTCGGAGACAAGTTCTAACCATCATGCACTGCTTCAGGTCAGCCGCTGATCAGTCTGTGCAGCGCTGCATGAAGTCCAGCAAGCCTTTTTCTCCTCCCTCCCTCTTTACAGTCACTCCCTCTTTCAATCCCTCTTACATTCCCTTCCTTCTTTCCATCCCACTTTACAATCACTGCCTCTTTCCATCCCTCTTTTTCTACATTCACGCCCTTTCCATTCACACCCTCTTTCCATCGCCCTTTCCATTCACTCCCTCTTTCCATCTCCCTTTACATTCACTCCCTCTTTCCATCCCCTTTACATTCACTCCCTCTTCCATCCCTCTTTTACATTCACTCCCTCTTCCATCTCCCTTTACATTCAATCCCTCTTCCATCCCTCTTTACATTCACTCCCTCTTTCCATCCCTCTTTTACATTCACTCCCTCTTTCCACTCCCTTTACATTCACTCCCTCTTTCCGTCCCTCTTTCTACATTCACTCCCTCTTTCCATCTCCCTTTACATTCACTCCCTCTTTCCATCCTCTTTCTATTCACTCCCTCTTTCTATTCACTCCCTTTACATTCACTCCCTCTTTCCATCCCTCTTCCATTCACTCCCTCTTTCCACCCCTTTTACATTCACTCCCTCTTCCACCCCTTTACATTCACTCCCTCTTTCCACCCTCTTTCTCATTCACTCCCTCTTTCCATCCTCTTCTATTCACTCCCTCTTTCCACTCCCTCATTCACTTCCTCTTCCATTCCTTTCACTATCACTCCCTCTTTCCACTCCCTTTACATTCACTCCCTCTTTCCACCCTCTTTACATTCACTCCCTCTTTCCACCCTCTTTACATTCACTCCCTCTTTCCATCCCTCTTCCTATTCACTCCCTCTTTCCACTCCCCTTACATTCACTCCCTCTTTCCATCCCTCTTTCTCTCACTCCCTCTTGCCACTCCCTTTCACATTCACTCCCTCTTTCCATGCCCTCTTCCACTCCCTTACATTCACTCCCTCTTTCCACCCCTTTACATTCACTCCCTCTTTCCACCCCTTTACATTCACTCCCTCTTTCCATCCCTCTTCCTATTCACTCCCTCTTTCCACTCCCTTCCATTCACTCCCTCTTCCATTCACTCCCTCTTTCCACTCCCTTTACATTCACTCCCTCTTTCCACCCCTTTACATTCACTCCCTCTTCCATCCCTTTTACATTCACTCCCTCTTTCCACTCCCTTTACATTCACTCCCTCTTCCGTCCCCTTTCATTCACTCCCTCTTTCCATCCCTCTTTACATTCACTCCCTCTTTCCATCCCTCTTTTACATTCACTCCCTCTTTCCATCCCCCTTACATTCACTCCCTCTTTCCGATCCCCTTTACATTCATTCCCTCTTTCCATTCTCTCTTTACATTCACTCCTCTTTCCATCTCCCTTACATTCCCTCCCCTTACATTCACTCCCTCTTTCCACCCTTTACATTCACTCCCTCTTCCGTCCCCTTACCTTCACTCCCTCTTCCATCCCCCTTTACATTCACTCCCTCTTTCCACCCTCTTACATTCTCTCCCTCTTCGTCCCTTTTCATTCAGTCCCTCTTTACCTTCACTCCCTCTTTCCATCCCCTTTACATTCACTCCCTCTTTCCATCCCTCTTTACATTCTCTCCCTCTTTCCATCCCTCTTTACATTCACTCCCTCTTTCCATCCCTCTTTACATTCACTCCCTCTTTCCATCCCTCTTTACATTCACTCCCTCTTTCCATCCCTCTTTCCATTCCTCTTCCATTCACTCCCTCTTCCACCCCTTTACATTCACTCCCTCTTCCACCCCCTTTACATTCACTCCCTCTCTCCACCCCCTTTACATTCACTCCCTCTTTCCACTCCCTTTACATTCACTCCCTCTTTCCATGCCTCTTTACATTCACTCCCTCTTTCAACCCCCTTTACATTCACTCCCTCTTTCCATCCCTCTTCCTATTCACTCCCTCTTTCAACCCCTTTACATTCACTCCCTCTTTCCATCCCTCTTCCTATTCACTCCCTCTTTCCACTCCCTTTACATTCACTCCCTCTTTCCATCCCTCTTTCTATTCACTCCCTCTTTCATCACTCCCTTTACATTCACTCCCTCTTTCCATCCCTCTTTCCATTCACTCCCTCTTTCCACTCCCTTTACATTCACTCCCTCTTTCCACTCCCTTTACATTCACTCCCTCTTTCCACTCCCTTACATTCACTCCCTCTTTCCACCCCTTTTACATTCACGCCCTCTTCCATCCCACTTACATTCACTCCCTCTTTCCATCCCTCTTTCCATTCCCTCTTTCCACCCCTTTACATTTACTCCCTCTTTCCATCCCTCTTTCGATTCCCTCTTTCCATTTACTCCCTCTATCCACCCCTTTACATTCACTCCCTCTTTCCATTCCTCTTTCCATTCCCTCTTTCCATTCACTCCCTCTTTCCACCCCCTTTACATTCACTCCCTCTTTCCATCCCTCTTTACATTCACTCCCTCTTTCCGTCCCTCTTTACATTCACTCCCTCTTTCTGTCCCTCTTTACATTCACTCCCTCTTTCCATCCCTCTTTCCATTCCCTCTTTCCATTCACTTCCTCTTCCACCCCCTTTACATTCACTCCCTCTTTCCACCCCTTTATATTCACTCCCTCTTTCCACCCCCTTTACATTCACTCCCTCTTTCCACCCCCTTTACTTTCACTCCCTCTTTCCACCCCCTTTACATTCACTCCCTCTTCCATCCCTCTTTCCATTCCCTCTTTCCATTCACTCCCTCTTTCCACCCTCTTTACATTCACTCCCTCTTTCCATCCCTCTTTCCATTCCCTCTTTCCATTCACTCCCTCTTTCCACCCTCTTTACATTCACTCCCTCTTTCCACCCCCTTTACATTCACTCCCTCTTTCCATCGCTCGTTGGAGTGGGAGTGACTGTAGAGGGGACGGTAAGGGAGTGACTGAAGAGGGCTGGAAAGGAGGGAGGGAGGAGAAAAGGCTTGCTGGACTTCATGCAGCGCTGCACAGACTGATCGGCGACTGACCTGAAGCAGTGCATGATGGTTAGAACTTGTGTCCTAATTCAGACAGCGAAGCCCTGTGACTGTGCCGTGTGACATCAGAGTCCGGTGAGAGCGATTGGAGAGCAGGAAGACTCAGCCAAGAGACTGGCAGTTTCTCCAGAGCGACTCGCAAGCTCTGATGACGACACAACTGATCCACTATTGGCCGGATTCTCTGCATGACACGATCATGTGTTTATTCTCACACCTTCAGTTCCACTAATGCTCACACATTTGTTTTTGTATGTAGTCACAATGTTGTAGAAATTGTTCGGTTGTAGTTCCACCTTTCATGGTGTATTTTCCTGAAGTCTCAGGCACACTCAGCACGATCATGATCTCCATACATCATTGAGGGATTGCTCTCAACAATGCTACAGATCTCGTTCATAATCCTTTATAAACAAGAATCTTACAGAATCTTGTTCATAAAGGAGAGTATTTCTTGAAACCTTTGCTCACTTGTAAGCCGATTGATGTGTTTAGAACACAGAGTATGAATTCTTTTCCGGCGCTGGGCATCATCCTCTTTAGGCTTCAGGGGACAGTTTTTTATGTTTCCAAAGGCTACGCTTGTTATAAAACCCTTGGCAGTAAATGCAGTGAATACATTCTTTGGCTCTTTGTCTATTTTCTCCCCATGTCCTTGTCTCGCCACATCTGTGTTGTGGGCAAAGTAGCCTTTTTTTAAGGAGGTTTAACTAACTTGGCTTTTTCAAATATCTTTATACTTGTTCAAACAGACGCTGTATTCAGCGGTTCATGTATTGCATGAAAACATCTCTGAAACATCTGTGTATAAGGCAAATAATGCATTTTTCACTTCAGCTGTGGTAAAGTATGCAAACACAGTGTGAGCGTCACTATGGGAAGCAGAAAGTGTCAGACTCATGTCTCAGTTTTCATCTTCTCCCGGCTGCACAAGGCAATGTCCAACACAGCAGATGTAAATGATGAAAAGGTTGAGTAAATGTAAAGGAGATAGTAGGGAGATTTTGAAGAAGGGTGGATGGAGTGTGTATAGAGTATGGTTGGACACTGAGAATCATTCCCACCTCCAACTTATTAGATTTGTCATTGTTCTTTTTTTATTTTTATATCTTTTTGAATTTCTGTCATTAACTGCAATGTGTATTTTCAACACAATGTTTAATACTCTTAATATTAAAGAGTCATTTATTTGTGTGTATCACTAGAGTCCCCAAAGAGTCAGTTAATTGGAGTGTGTGTATCACTAGAGTCCTCAAAGAGTCATTCAATCAGAGTGTGTATCACTAGAGTCCTCAAAGAGTCATTTAATCGGAATGTGTGTGTGTGTGTCATTAGTGTCCTCAAAGAGACATTAAATTGGAGTGTGTATCACTAGAGTCCTCAAAGAGTCATTTAATCAGAGTGTGTGTGTAATTAGAGTCCTCAAAGAGTCATTCAATCGGAGTGTGTATCACTAGAGTCCTCAAAGAGTCATTTAATCGGAATGTGTGTGTCATTAGAGTCCTCAAAGAGACATTAAATTGGAGTGTGTGCGCATCACTAGAGTCCTCAAAGAGTCATTTAATCGGAGTGTGTGTATCACTAGAGTCCCCAAAAAGTCATTTAGTCTGAGTGTGTATCATTTTTTTTTTATTTGTTTAAAGTTTTTTGACAGTTACTACACTTTATAGAAGAAATGCCTAATGTTGTAAAGCCCCAGTGAGTAGCCAAAGATGACTCTGGTGAAGAAAACCCCTCAAGACGTTTTTGTGATGATGAAGATTAGTTTGCAGTCAATGCTAAATTAACTTGAAGGATGCAGGCCATGGTCAGTGTGTTCTCTGCCATGAAGTGAGGTCAGTTTTATTTCTATAGCACATTATACAATACAAATCGTTTCAAAGCAGCTCCACATAAAATAACTTGCAAATTGCAACAATCATGTTCATCTTTTGATCTCTGATAGTCAATACAGTCAAATCAATAATATTTCTGAATGTTAATTGTCATTCCCCGACTGAGGGGAAAGGCACTTGATCTCAAGCTACAAATCCGACAAAAATGTAGGCTACCCATTTACAGTGATCTTGAAGAAATGAAAACCCAGTGTACTCACTCACACCTGTATCTCTGCACTAGCTTGATTTCAGTGTCCAGTATTGGAACTTTAAATTGTTATATTCTACTTCTGTCTTAGGATAAATAATATAACATCTTAACATAGTCCTGAAAGTATACCTTAACCAGAGTCTGTGTAACACCATGGTCCTCAAAGTATGACTTGACCAGAGTTTGTGTATCACCATGGTCCTCAGAAGTATGACTTGACCAGAGTTTGTGTTTAATGTCCCCAAAATGGACATAAAAAATACTGTCCCCAAAGTGAAGGCAAAATGTCAGGTCTTTAAGGAAGGCTTTTATTGATAAAATCAAGTGATAATTGTGATGACAGCTTCTCCAGAAGTGCAGTCATGTTTTTCTTTTGTCTCTAGACCCTTCAGGAAAGGGGTGTCCCTAAAGGTAGGGTTCCCAGTCATACGTCCTCACATTGTGGTTAAGTAGGTATGTGTGTGTGTGTGTGTGTGTGTGTGTGTGTGTGTGTTTTAACTGTTTGTGTCTGTGTGTGTGTCTGCCTGACTGACTGACTGTGTGTGCTTGTAACTGTGACTGTGTCTGTCTCTCTGTCTGACTGTGTGTGTGTTAACTGTTTGTGTCTGTCTCTGTGTGTGTGTGTGTGTGTGTGTGTGTGTGTGTGTGTGTGTGTGTGTGTGTGTGTGTGTGTCTGTCTGACTGTGTGTGTGTTTTTAACTGTTTGTGTGTCTGTCTGACTGACTGTGTGTGTCGTGTAACTGTGACTGTAAGTGCGTCCTGTCTGTCTGACTGACTGTGTGTGCGTGTGTGTGTGTGCGTGTCTATCTGTCTGTCTGACTGACTGTGTGTGTGTGTGACCAAGTTAGCCCTTGTACTATAGGGCATACTACTACTACAAATAAATTTAAATTATTTGTGAAATCTACAGACTAATACTTTGTGTTGTACTCATTTAGATTTGTTGTATTTTTCTTCTAGAAAATGCCATGAATGATCCACGAATTGACCGTGTCACAGGCCTTTGCAGAAAGATTGTGAGCACTATGGTCTTGAGCTTATGGCACTATGGAAAGATTGTTACCCATGGTCCAGAAAGAGCTCAAACTCCCTGAGCATCAACTGAAAACAGAGTGCCCAACCAGATGGGGATACAAGGTGAGAAATGATTCAGACGATCCTGGAACAGCTTCCAGCCATTTCACAGGTCCTCAATGATTGAAAGGTTAGACACCTAGTGCCCACATGGCAGGACATAGAAGTACTTGAGGCAATGAACAACAGCCTAAGTCCTCTCGCTGAATTCACCGATGCCCTCTCTGGAGAACTATATGTAAACATATCCTCTGTGAAGCCGGTTCTCCACCTTTTCAAAACCTCTGTTTTGGCTGTGCAAGAGGATGAGACAGAATTCACAAAATTAATCAAGTCAAAAATCCTGATATATCTGCAAGAGAAGTACAGTGATACCCAAACTCAGGATCTACTCGACATGGCCACAACCCTCGATCCTCAGGTTCAAGATGAACTACATCAATGAGGAGAAAAAAGCTACAGTTAGAGCGCCAACTTGACAAAAGAGATGACTGGCATAACTGTAGCTATAAGGTCATTTCCACATTTCAATACAATTTTCTAGTCCTGAACTGTTGTGATATTATATTACTTAATATTGATTGAGATTATTAATTAATTTTAAATCCCCAGCCAAATGCCTCCCCAGCACCCCCCATGAAGAAGGGTCGAAAGACTCTGGGAAGTTTTTTCAAAGCAGCACAAGGCAATGACGGACAAGTCCTCTTCTCTAGAGCAAGCAGTGTCCTCAGAGCTGGAGGCATATCTTCTGACATGCAACATCGACAGTGAAGATGACCCCTTGATATGGTGGCGGCAAAATAGCAATGTATATCCACGGTTGTCTGTGTTGGTGAAGAATTACCTATGCATTCCAGCTACCAGCTCACCTTCTGAGCGGCTGTTCAGTACAGGGGGCAACATTGTGACATGCCACCGTGCATCACTAATGCCAGAGGCATGTTGATAGACTGTGTTTCTGGCCAGGAATCTTTAAGTGCAATATTCAGGGTCACATATAGGGTTACGTGAGAGGCATATGTCCCAAAGAAAATATCATTTAATTTACTCTTTTGTAATGGCCAAATTAATATTTATTTTCTTTTGTCATTGATGCCTTCAGTAGGTTGTCAGATTTGTGTTTTATTTATGCTTATTTATGTTACAATTTTAGAAGCCTAATTGAATGTCAAATTTTCTTTTTCATTGAAGCCTTCATTTACAGGTGTTTGGAGTTGGCTCATGAAAAATTAAACTACTAAAAGGCCAGCAATTAAAGACAATGTGCTGCTATATATACAAAATAAATTATACATTTTTGATACTGCAACTGCACTTCAATGGCCAATTGATGCTCCTTTTCTTTAGACACTGAACCCTCAGAATGTTGAATGATGTTTCAATTAGCCTATTTAGGCCCATGTTCAGGCCATATTCAGCGCCAGTGCGTTAAACTTCTATTTTCGGTAACCTACTTTGAATGGCCAGTTGAATGTTAAATTGTACAAAAGGCAGACAGTTAAAGTGTTTCTTCTTTATTCATTGAAGCCTCTATGTTTACAGGCTTGTGCTGATGTGCAATGTTCTATAGGTGCCAAAACAAAATATTTTTGGTACTGCCAATTTGTTTTGTTTTGTCATGGTTCATGTGTGCAATAAACTACACTTCATGAGAAAAAAAATTGTTGCAGAGAAACGTGATATCAATTCTAAGCTTAAAAATACGTGATTTTCATATTTTTCCCAGAATCGTGCAGGCCTAGTCGCAGGCTCAGGAGGGCTGACGTTCCAAATTACCTATTGCTTTTTCAGTAAGTTGTACAAGATCCGATATTAGATCCAACATTTAGTTTTAAATTGATACATTTTTTCTTTTTTTAGTCTGCATTTTGCAGTTTCTACCTGTAAATCCAGTACATGCAGCAGTATCTTTGCCACTCAGGTAGGACTGAGGGGGTTGTTGCGGCGGGAATGTGATGTTAATGCGTTCTATTTTCCAGTATTTTTTTAAAAAATGCAATAGTTTTAGCTTTACTTGCCTTGAAACATGTAAGTCCAAAATTAAACATACTGCACTTTTGCTTTAAAAACTGCATAAATGGATAGATATTTAGGCTACCCTGTAATCTTTAAAAAGCCTATACAATATGTATTGGTACACCATTATGTACAAACAGGTATGTTAAGGTATCCCATAGTTCTATAATACTTACAGTATATATATATATATATATATATATATATATATATATATATATATATATATATATATATATATATATATATATATTTTTTTTTTTTTTCTGTACACTAGAAATTACGGAAATTTGCCTTAATTACTCAATCTCTGCAGCGTTACCGAAGACTCAAACATGCACGTCACTTATTACCTTCACATCTAACCAATCATGTCCCAATATGAACCCTTTCCCTCCCATCCTCAGTCCTTACCACCATCAGGATGTTCCCTTCCCAAACCTCAGCTGCACCCCTGCCTTCATCTATCAGGCAGAAAATCCAGATTTTGCTACCCTCGGATTGCGCGCTACACGATGGGGCCTGCGCAAAATATTTACTTGCTGGGCTGTTTATGAATACATGCTTTTGTTACATCATTTTATCTCCTGAGTCTTTCTAGTATAACTTTTTTATAAGATGAATACATTTCTTTTTGAATACTCAAGTACTTTTACTAACAGGGGAGCGCGGGGCACAACCTACAGTAGCCGCATGGGTTAAATGCAACACGAACCTTTTTACATGGTCAGTCAGGATCAAGCAGGTTGCCATTACTGCTCTTTTTCTCTTGCTGCCAGAAGATGGTCTGGAATTTTTTTTATATATTTCGATGAAGATACTGGACAAAGAGTGTTTTGACACCATGAAAGTAAATTTTTTCATCATAGATTTTTTTCGGTTTCTTAGTTGAGCTGTCTTGTTGGCTCAAACATAGCACCGATTCTGAAACATGTGCAGCAATTCCTAGCAACTGTTAGCTAGGCTTAAAATATACAATACGCAGCGGGGTTAGTTGTAGCACAGTGTTACAACTTCAGCCGCCAACTGTACAAAGATAATCAAATGAAAACGGAGCCACACAACTTTTCAGGTTTGAGTATACATTTAACTTTGTTGGACTTTCACAAACAATGTTGGAATTTAAACTGTTTTAAAGTTGAGTGTACTATAAATGATTACTTGTTTATTTATTAAAAATATGGCCTGTTTTTAATCCAATAAACCCTTTAAATTTTATTTTAAGCTCAGTTGTATTATTATTACTGTTATTATTATTAATAATAATAATTGTACATGCAGCTGCCACACACAAATCCAATTTAATTGCAATTACAATATTTTGTAATTTTAATTATTATTTATTGCAAAACTGCGCAGCCCTTTTCTATGTTCTCTATCCACGATATTGATCCACAATAGAAGGATGATTGGATGAGGGATGGATGTATGGATATCTGTCTATACAGATGCACAAACAATATCAAACTTATACAAATAAAATAGGTACTGAATTATGTGTGTTACACACAAGTGTTACAACTAACCCCTCTGTCTGTTACAAATTAACCCCGCATATGGGGTAAGTTGTAACATTTGCACTTCTGTCAGCTTTCAGTGTCAACTGCAAAAATGGTCAGGTCCTCGAGAAAAACTTTTAAGTGTTCATTTGTAGCAGAGATGTGTATGTTGCTTGTGTAAAAAAATATTAAATTTAACCTAATTATTTTTCTAATTAATTGAGCCCAAAACAACAATGCGTTCCAGGTTGTGCCCCGCTCTCCCTATGGAACTTGAGTAGCCCTACTTTTTCCACAATTGTGTGAAAGTTACACGTTCAGATATGCAATGGATGCTATTTGTCTGTGTGAGTCAAGACTTTCCAACATTGTGGCGATACAAAATGTCCAAAATGTAGCAAAAACTCTCCATCAGTTGCAGGACCAAGTGATGGCCACAAATAAAATGGCTTCATAATCTTGCTGAATTATATTACCGGTAATACAAAATACTTGAAAGTGTTTGTGTAAGAAGGTTTAGGATTAAGGGTTAGGTATTGAAAAAAATAAATAAATAAATAAAGATGAATTCATAAATAAATAAATAACAGAGTAAGTGCAAGTTCCTATTACGATACACAAATGTTTGTGTATGTGTATGAACTCAGATGTTTATTGATGACAATCTCGAAACACAAATATAATCCACCGGCCTACAAAAATGTGACCAGAAACGGAAACAATCACGGGGGACTGTCTGTGCTATGTATGCATAGTTGGGGGATCTGCTTAAGCGGCTTGAGATCACCTTTTTTTATTTATACCAGGTCCAAATGCATTTAAAATAATTAAGTTCAGTCTTGACAGGGAATGTAACTTGTTTTTCATGCACAAGAGGCTTGTCTGCGGTCAGATGTGTTAATTTACTGTGAAAACCAGCAACAAAACAGAAGATAAACAGGATGATGCCTCTGACCACAGACCAATGAGGAGCTACATGTTTTACTGATTGGTTCAAGCATCATCAGTGTGGGGAAACAGAGAGAATCGAACCTGTAAAATTTTTGCTGGCATTACATTGCATCTCTATATATATATATATATATATATATATATATATATATACTTATTAAAGTATTTTTAATAAGTTATTTACAAATGCCCCATACTTTTAAAGCTTTTACAATTAAATGATGTTGTGTTGCCCTTTACATTGCATTGCCATGTTACTGCTACTTTATAAAAATATGATCTCGATTTTTAAATTTACAATAAATATTCTCTTGCGAATTTAGATGCATGCAATTAATTTTTCACTATATTAAATTGAATCAATTGTAGCTGATTCGAATTACATGTTTAATTCGTGTAATTTGAAATGCCAAGGAATTCGGTAATATAGATTGAAAGTTTGTTTTATGTGTCAAGAGGTCTCTTAACGGAAGTAATACCTTGAGTCTGGCTTTGCATGTAGCTTCATCGGTGATAACCTTAGAGCGGATAAGTTCAGCTTTGAAATTAATTTTTGATATGTTTTAGCTTTCCTCAAGGGATCCCAAGATGTAGTGTCTTTGTGTCCCACAGTACTTTACAATCTTGATATTTTTAGGTCAGAACCGTTACTTATCTGCAGGTCATATAATGCAGGTATATCGGGGCCACCTCAAAGCATGTCCAGAGAAGTCCAAATTAAACATGATTTTTAATGACTGCGTAGATGTAAGTACACATTGATGGCCTAAGAACACGAAACCAAGACAGTTTGTGTGAGAAAACAGAACAGTATTTATATTGTTTTTACCTCTTGTAACCACAGCCACGTCCAAGTGATCTGTCGGGGCGCCGCCGCTTCGTCGATCTGCACAGCACTCTTGGAAAGCTACCCGAATGTGATCCTGATGTGAGTTGAGAAAAAACTCAAAGTTATCTGTTGATATATTGAAATCGTCTTCCATTGTGATTTCCTGTATCTAGATGTCTTGAGATCTTCACAGTGAAAGGTTCAACTTCCGAAATGGAAGTGCCAGCGCACTTCAGAGTACTTGGACGTGACTGCTAGTTACAAGAGGTAAAAACGTTCCTGCAATACTGCTCATTTTCTCACACAAACCGCATCTTCGTCTCTTATAGGCCATCAATGTGTACTTACATTTACGCGTCATTAAATCATGTTTTAATTTGTCTTCTGCATTGTGCATGCTCTCTTAGTTGGACCCCGTGTGCCTGCATTCTATATGACTGTGACAGGAGCCGAGAACGCAGTTTTGGCTTAAAAATATCGCCCTTGAGGTAAGCTTAAACATATCGGAACCTTTGTTTCAAAGTGAACTATCCCTTTAAGTATTTTCAGCTCTACAGATTTGACGATATTTACTAAAACATTTGAGCAGTTTACCTAAAAGGTATAGATATGTGCATGCATGACAGAAAGTGAAAGGGAGAGAAAGAGAGTTGAAAATGTATCTTTGTGCAGAGCGAGCATTTTGTTCTGTATTCAGTTGCTCTAATGTCATAGAGAAGGATTCTCAGTTGGTCTAGTCAGTGATGTTACTCTAAATCTTTTTAGGTATGATAAATCTTACCTGAATTCCATTTGTTTGTAAAATGAAAGAATTTTGTTTATTATTTTTTTTACAAATGTTAAGGTTTACAATATATTAAGACAAGATTCTGATGAAATGCAATCATTCAAATACAACCATGATGGATTATGAGTAAAAACAACACACTTACATACTTTAGCCCTTTTACAATAAAAGCTGTTTCTGTAAAACTCTTCTAACACTGTTGGTGAACAACAAGAAAGATGCATTAGCTGATGCATTTTGAAGCTTGTAGAGAGGAAGAAAACATGGCCACGATTGCAAAGAAGGTTAATGAGGTCGAAACACAAGTAGCAAAATTTACATCGGAACATTCGTACAATTCAAATGCAAACAGGTGCAGAGCATTGTTTTACTTCAAGTTTGCCATGAGAGAAAAATGGCTTTTTCTGATTGCGCATTACTATGAATGAAATATGAGTGAAATGTGATTTGTTTCACCACCAACTACAGTAACAGGCACTTCACAAAATTCTTCAGCTCCTTCGCACATGCATGTGCAAACTTAACCACAGAGTCTTTGACATTTCTCTCTCTCAACTGCTGCTGCTCTCTTTTTTTTATTCTTAACACTTGAACTATTTTTAATTCTCCCTTGTGTGTTCTAATTACACACAAGGTACATAAGAGATTCAAATATTAAGACATAAATCATTCGAGAAGCTTCCCCAAAAGCAAATAGACCAGTAAAACAACCTAAAGCCTTATCAATCACAAGAATTTATTGAAGTTGCTTTCGGAAGATTGATGGTCCGAGGGTTGAATGAAATGTCCGTGAACAGCGGCTGGGCAATTTCAGATTGCTACAGTTTTCATCTTACTTCATAAAGCCGAATTCTGACGGTGGATTTGATGGTGCTGTATTTTCTCAGTCACCTCCTACAGCCCCTTCATCACAGCCCCCAAAAAAAGAAAATGTGTGGCTGATTTTTAAATGCCCAATATCTATTATATTAACGTTAAAATGTGAAATAAATTAAGAATTGTTTTATTTTTCTTGACCTATATTCTCCCAAATATTTTTGCCAGTTTTTTAAAACAAGCTGTTAAGAAAACAATGTACCAGGAAGTAACATCTGATGAACTCAGCTCTAGACACCCTGTTCCACTGAAGCCTTTTGTCTACCAATACACCCGATTTTAGGTACTTGGAGAGCCTGGAATTCCAGCTTATGACCTGAATCAGGTACTGTATGTTTTGATCAGGGAGACATTCAAAATGTGCCAATGCTGGAGAGTTCCCAGGTTGCAGGGCTTGACCTCAGCTTTTTCTGTGATCTAATAACAACATGAGAAAAACTGTAGCTGGTTTTGTTAAGCTCCATGAGCTTCTTCGTTTCTCAGATTAAGATAAGAAGAAATTTTGAGAAATGTGACTGAATTTCCATTCAGGTTAAACTGGTTTCCACTAAAACTTACACACAAAAAAAAACACCTTGTGTTGACATATCTGAACTGTTATCAGATGTCAGTGACTGGCAGTCTATTTATGTCATATTTAGAGTAAATAAGGTGAATCTGCATACTGATAGTTCGGAGCATATTGAAATGAAAAACATGTCATCAATTAATTTCTGTAACCCTCAAGTACTCCAGAACCTGTATGAATGTCTTTTTCTTTTGGTGAAGGATGTTGGTAACCAGATGTGATGGTTGATGGTCGCCATTGACTTTCATACTTTTTTATACTATGGGAATCAATAGGCCGGGCTCTGTCGGCTTCTGGTTCCCAACATTCTTTAAATATCTTATTTTATGTTCAACAAAAGAGAGAAACTCATTTCCAGAGTTGGAACTAAGCTTGAGGGGTGAAAAAATTATGGCAAAATTGTTTATTTAGATTGAACTCTCCCTTTAAAGAAACCAGTGAAAAACCTAAGACTTCTTATTACTACAAGTGAACTTGTTACTTGAAAAATAGTTTGACAGGAAATAAACTGGATGTAGTTAATGGCTATATTACACCAAATCCGCCACAAACTCTATGGGCCAAACTCTTGCCTGCGCGCCATTACTACCCAGCCTCCGGAGTGTGATGGTAACCAGCCCCTTTATTAATGATATTTCAATGAAGCGGATCCTTCTTATAAAATCAATGTCTCATTTTTACATTGGGTAGATGATGTAGGCAGTAGCAAAACATACAAGAATGGAGGTACTTTATTAACAAAGCATGTGTTTATGTAAAAATGTGTCAGAGCTTTAATGTAATGTAATTAAGAAGTGTATTAATTTGACAACAATAGAAACAAAACGTATTCATATATGTGTTGCTAATATGTTCACATGCCCAATTAAATTTAAATAAGACTGCTTACTGATCTAACTGAGCTACACCAGCAACATTATATACATATAATATGACATTAAATGATAGCAACACAGTAAATTAATCCTTCACAGCCCACACGCGCATCAGACAATACCAAACTCAACATCCAGCACAAACATTAAATATTACCGAAGTACTGATAAAATGCTGATGTGATTTGCTGCCCAAGAACATTTCTGATTATTATTAATGTTTTTTCTTTTTTAAAGAGTTCAGGATTCCTGATGATAGAAGATTCAAAGTGAGATTATAAAATAGAAAAAAAATCTTTGTAACATTATAAATGTGTGATTCATTTTTGATTACTTTAATGCGTTGCTACTGAAATAAAAGTCGGCTTTATAGCTTCTTAGTTTTTTTTACAGAAACTTTTTTGTAAACTTTTTGTGGTCTAGACCGCGACCATATTGTTGACATGACATCTATTCCTGCTGCCTAGCAACGGCGCAGATTTGAGTTGAGGGAGCTTCATCTAGTCGTATAGAGAAGATAGCTTGATTGGTGTATGGACCCACATCAAAATTAAATAATAGCATTAAGTAAAGATCCGTCCTTTATTGCCCAGCCGTAACCTTATCCGATATTTATCACGATCTGAAATCATCGTACCTAAACAGCAATATGACGACACTCGTCTCATTTGGTAGAGGTGGAAAACAAGTGCTTTGTGACATCCAGATTTGTTGTATTAAATGTAAGTGCAGAAGAAAAGGCATAAGAGCGCGAATTGTTTTGTTAAATTTTAAGTTTTACATTAAAATGTTTGATTTTAATATTGTGAGTACATGGTTACATATTGACCCACTTGCTTGAGCAATTTTAATTAGAGTAATCCATGGAATAATTTCACTTACCGATTGTTGAAATAATGGTATGTTAATAAAATACTAAACCCGGAGGGTATTTCTGATTTAACATTAGGCCCGGGATAAGATTATAGCTGGGCGCAGCATGTTAAAACCTTATACACACCGCACCCGCATTGCACACGGATTATGTGTGAAACCTGTGGTAAAATGATAGGAACAAGGAACTTTCTGTGTTAAGAGTTGTGGCTGAAAGTTGTGGCCTATTTATTCCTAGCTATTCTCTCTGCGCTGCTTGGGTTACCTGTCGCCCTTCCCTTTTACACGTTTCTAAACAGTCGTATCTTATCGCATAAAGACTAAGCTTCTAAATGTTTTATGCTATTTGTTGGACAGCCGATGTGTACACAGCACCGTGACGCTGTTAAAACCATGATAACATAGTGGATTCTGACTACCTCGCTTGTCCATTGACCAACTGGCATTCCAATAGTTTCTATGTAGACCAAATGGCCAACGACAAACACTGATGACACGTTTGAATCAAGTTCTATAGGTGTGTGTTCCTATCTTTCATGAGAGTTTCACTTCCAACACACCTACCTCATTCAGGAATCTCATTGATTGCTAATGACCTTGATTTACCTGACTCAGGTGTGTTTTAATTCAGCTAGAAATCAATTGGACACCCTGTAGATATTTCTTTTTGATATTGAAGTACGTTAATAGATTTTAGAAAAATAAATTAAATAAACAATTTTAACTATACTATAATCATAGTTAAGACTATTTATTGCTAAGCAACTTTAGAAATGTGAATCATATTGTGTTTTAGTATGTAACATTCTTTAGATGTGACTGTATATTATGAATTGAATCTGGTTCGTTCTAGAGTAACATCATTCTTTCTTCAGTCCAAGAAACCCAAAGGAAAAGAGGCAGAAGTGTAGATTAATACAGACAGATTTTTTAAAACCCTGAACCATTGGATCACCTGAACAAAGGCTGAAGTGCTTTTGTCCTATTTACTTTCTTTTAAAGGAATACATCTTTAATGTATTTTTCATTGATTGAATAAGAATAAATTGACTAGACTGCTTGAAAAATTGTCATTTATATTTTTGAAAGGTTTCACCAAAATTTTGAAAATAGTTCAGGAATTTGTTAATTAGCCATTGAAGTGTTTTCAAAAATGTTAATATTTCTCTCATTTAACTTGCATTATACATCAGATGGCAACATTGGCATTCCATTTTTATAAATATGTTGGACTGACTGTATTCAAATCAAACACGTGAGCATTGAATCAGAACCATATGCCAAAAATTATCTTGTTAATTCACAATCTCAATTCAACAGCAAGTGATATAGAATCAGACATCATAGTGTGACATCAATTCAACAATATTACCATGTATTATTTTTGTTAATTTTAAATATTGATTCAGCATCAGTAATATAATTGTGATCATAGCAATGCGTTGATTCAACAATATTACCATTTATTTATTTTGGTAATTTATTGATTCAGCATAAGTAATATAAATCTCTAGTAATATATAAAGTTGATTCAATAGCATTACCATTGATTTTATTTATTTATTTTAATTTTTTTCAACATAGTTTTAACATTAACTAAAGATACCCAAAAGTGATGTTGAGAAAATATAGCTTGTCATGTTGCAATAATGCTATTACAGTTGATTTTGGTTAAAATATTAAACATTGCTCACCATTAACTGAGGTGCAGAAGCGCAATTAAAACATCACTTATTAATGTTGAACAATCAACACCATTAATTTCAGTTGAATCAATTTCTTCAACATTAACAAAAAATTACAAAAAGTGACGTTGAACAATATCACTTTGTAATGTTGAAGACAATATAGCACCATTAATTTGTGGTTGAAAATAAAACATATTTAGATATTAACTAAGGGTGCAAGAGTGATGCTAAATCAACATCACTTCTCAACATCATTTCAATGTGATCCATCTGACACATCAACACTTAAACTACAACATTGTTTTCAATGGTTACATGCTATCTTCTAGGATGCAAGGCTAGTGTGTTGGGCAATGCATGGTTTAAACAGGGCTTATGTTTAACCAGCTTCAGCCACAAAATAAAGCTCTTTGTATAGTTAGGTAAACTGTGTTCTTACACTGTTGAGAGATATCTATGGTGCATCATTAGTGTGTTTCTCTTAGCACTATAGGTTTGCTATGTGGGAAAAATGTGCTGGTTTCCCCGTTTGTGGACAATCAGCTGATTACTATTATTATGTTATATATTCTCAACCTATGATCCTTTACTGACTATGGCTTTTGTGAGACTTTATCTATGATGTGGTTATAATGGACTGTGGTACAGAAGAAACAGCAATGGTGGGGCAATAACCAGCACCACATACCTACTATATAGCCCTAAACACTAAACACATCAGGAATCACAATTAATGTTCTTCCCTCCCTTGGACCAGCAAAAAAAATACCTTTATTAGACTGATCTAAAGCAAGTCACAAAGAAATGTGTTGAATCTCTACGAGATAAACCAGAACTGACTAATGAGATTTATTATGCCCAAAATGATTTCAATAGCAAAAGTCCCACTGAGTCTCATAATTTCGTTCAAAACTCTTTGTGAGGCATGCGGCAGTTGTAGTATCATAATATTTTGCGAAATAACTGTGTGTACTTGTGTGTTAAAGCAGGCACTACTAAGGCATAAATGATAAAACTATGCTAGAATATGGCAACAGGACATGACATTGTGGAAACTGAAACGCAGTTAAAACTCTGTACCAACAAGTTAATAGAATTCTTCTTGAGGAAAAAGAAGATGCAGATAAATTTTGTAAAAATAAGTATATCATTTTAGTGAGTATATGCTTTTTCTCCCCCATAGTTGATATGATTTCTTTCTAAATTTTCTAAAATAAATTTTATGATAGAAACTTTTTTTTTTTTATTTAGTATAACATCTGATAAAGGGACTATTGTAACACTTAAACAAGATAGAGGCTCCATTTCTGAAACTATCATGAGATTGGAGCAACAGAGCCACTGTACAAATGCACCACCGAACTCACACGCTCAATTTCTCTCATACCGACCTTCCAGACTCACTTACATTAATCCAATAACTGTAAGGTCAGTCGCATAAATTGTTACCAATTAGCCAGCTTAATAATTCGTGAAATTGATACGACTGGTGGTTTAAGAAATAAAACTCAACAATGTTACACACTAATAGTTTCTCTGCTATTCTCTGCTGTTCTCAGATGATATGTTTGTCCCGATTTTAGCCACCGATGTTTCTTGGAAAGGAGGGGATTGAGCAGATGCATTGAGCCTTTAGTGAGAACTAAACAAAACCGCTAAATGTCGCTGAATGGACCCTGCACTTCAGTCCTAACTTTCTTTCAAAGTTCTCACTTCACAAAGTTTTCACTTCACATCCCTTTCCTAAAAAGTAACATTTCATTAAGTGTCCAATTTATTTTATTTTTCATAAATAACAAGCTAGGTGGCAGGTGCATTTGAGGGTTTAGCTATAGCATGTTCAGCTTCACACCATCAAACATCATCATTTATGAAATTAAATAGTGTTTTTTGCTCCAGAACTTTCTTTTATAACACAAGTAGAGTGTTTTGAATCTAACCTCTAGAATTTCTTTTATTATTATTTGACTCAATAAAATGAGGACAGAAATGTGTTATTTTATAGTATTTGCACTATGATAAAGTCTATATGGATTAGCTTTACATATAAATATAATTTATTCTACTGAAAAAAATACTGAGGTTCATGGTTTGAGAAGAAACACAGATAAATCATGTGTCATTATCTGCATGTTGCA